>JANAVB010044817.1:730314-942814 GCA_029216955.1 Iris pallida | reverse complement strand
GTCGCCACCATCGGGCTGGAGGTTCGGTAGATCCTCGGGTGCTGCTTCGAATTCTGGCCACACAAAACCAGCTGGATCAAACCCCAGAAAGAGCAAGTGCCACAAAGGAGGCCATGAAATAAGAACAAAAGCCAGCATATCAGAACATAAGTAAATAAAAGAAAAGTACAAGTAATCAAGAGCACGTCAGGACAATAAACGACTAGGGACGTAGAACCATTCTGGGAGCCAGTTACAACCCGTAAACCAAACAAGGACCGGGGTTGTAATCCTTCGCCTGAATATCTCCTTGTCCCTACCCAATATTGTTAAAGCAAGTAAAACAATCACGTTCAGGAGTACCAGGGTACAGGGACTAGACAAGACTTAGACAGGGCTAGAAATCATCCATTCACAAGCGGCCAAGCAATTACTACGGCTTACTACTTTAACTAACTAGGGTTATCACAGCCTAATTACTAACAAGATGCAAGTGAGAAATTCCCAGTCCCAAGCCCTGCAGACCATCCAGTTATCCTTCCACGGGTTGAGAGTATAGTTGGGTACATCGCCCCGGAGAAGATATACCCTTAGGTGACTTAGAGGGTGCAACACATGACAGTGCGCTGGAAATGTGCTCTACTCGTCGGCAAGCTACAAGTCCAATTAAGAGCGCCCAGATAACAAGATTGCCTGTGACTAGAAATTCTCCATGAACTATAGTTAGATCTAATCATTAACCTAATCCATGTTTAGTACGAATCCCTGACCGTGGGAAACCAGGGAGTCACGTCCTAGACATGATGCAAGACAAGACAAGTGGATTGCACAAGCAAGCAAGCAGGAAACCCACGGTGTCAGAGTTGGTTATACAAGTCAAGTTAGCCGTCGCAACAGCATCAAGATAAATCATGTCAGGGTACTTGTCAGGAGTGCGCCACGACGGGCCACTATCATGTCAGGTTGGTCATGTCAGGAGTGCACCACTATGGGTCACTGTCGTGTTATGCTAGTTCCTTGTCATACCATGCCATGTACAATAGTCATTCCAAACATATTAAGTAAAATCAAGTTCATGACAAAAGGCGTAAGGATATAAAATAGGCGTAAAATATCCAATAAAATATTAATATACAGGGCTATAGAAGAGCCAAGCTTAAGGAAAAATAAAACCAATACTCCAAGAGCCAATGGTTTGCACAAGGGGTCAGGGGTTGGATTGCGCAGGGTGTCAGCTGCGCAGGGTGCCAAGTGCGCAGGGGCACAGGGCGTAGGGTGTCAGCTGCGCAGGGTCACAGGGCGCAGGGACAGATGGCGCATGGGCCAAGTGCGCAGGGGCACAGGGCGCAGGGGCAGATGGCGCATGGGCCAAGTGCGCAGGAGTCAAGTGCGCGGGGAGCCAACTGCGCAGGGGTGAGCTGCGCAGGGGCAGATGGCGCATGAGCAGACTGCACATGAGCAGACTGCGCAGGAGCAGACTGCGCATGGATGGATGGAGCATAGGGTTGAGCGTAGTTCGCCAAGGGGCAAGCAGCGCGGTCGGTGCTGCGCTAAAGAGCGCAGGCCGAGAGTGGGTGCGCAGTCCAGCACTGCGCTAAAGAGCGCAGGCTGCAGTCTTCTTCTCCAGGCCGAGAGGAAGCTAAAGAACACCAAAAATTCCATTCTTCATATCTTGGTCAAATCAAAACCAAAACTAGATTTTCAAAGGTCTAACTTGAGTAAAATTGAATTCTCTTCCACATGGAAGCATCAAAACCCACAAAAATCCAACCAAAATAGATCAAAACCATGTAAATCCAAAAATAGAGAAAACTTAGATCTAGAACAAAGGAGACTCCAAATCACAAAATGTCAAGTTCTAATGTTGATCATCATGGCCTAATCTAGCTAATGAACAAATAAAATGTGGTTCTCATGTGGTGGAAAGGTGCACTTGCCTATGGGTGATGGTGTTGTGTAGAGGAAGAAAGAAGAAGGAGATGGAGAAAATAAATGAAAGAGTTATGAGGAGAGAGAAAAGGTTGGTAGAGTTTTAATGAGGGTTGTTGTGTTGTGTTGAGGGTGGAGCATAGGCTAAGGTGTTCCATGTATATTAAACTAAACTAAACCAAACCAAACTAAACCAATTCTCCTCCACAAAATAAAACCAAGTCATGCCAAAACCCGTTTTACGAGAAAACCAAAATCTGCAAGTCAAGCCAATTACAAGTACATGCCAAAATTCGAGAAAATAAATACAGGTCTGAAATACATGCAAGCTTGACAAAATACGTATTCAGAATATGGGTGTTACAACTCTACCCACCTTAAAAGAATTCCGTCCTCGGAATTTAATCAAGGGGCTAGAGAGACAAGGACAAGTTATACTAAGCACCAACAATCTACACTAAGCAGTTCAATCATACAATCATTCATGCAAGCAAGGGATGGAAAGTATAAGGCATAAGAAAGACATTATACCTTACGAGTCAAACAAATCGGGATATCGCGATCGGATGTCGTCCTCACGCTCCCACGTTGACTCACCTAGAGAGTGATGACCCCAAGCAACACGGACTAAGTTAATAGTCTTGTTCTTGAGTATCTTCTCTCTCCGGTCCAATATAGACACGGGCCTCTCCTCATACGAAAGGTTGGTACCAACAACCAGTTCCGAATGATCCAGGATATGGCTCGGGTCCGGGATGTACCGTCGTAATTGGTACACACGGAATACATCATGCGCCTCACTTAGCGACGGTGGAAGAGCAAGACGATAGGATACATCTCCTACTCGCTCCAGGATATCGAACGGCCCTATATACCTAGGACTAAGCTTTTCCCGTACGCCAAAGCGAATGACGCCGCGGTTAGGCGAGATCCTAAGGAATACATGGTCGTCGATAGCAAACTCCAAGGGTCGCCGATGAGCATCGGCCCAATGTCGCTGGGGATCTTGGACAACTCGAAGACGATCTCTGATCCTTCTGACCACTTCAACTGTCTGGGCAATCATTTCTGGACCGAGCATCTGTCTCTCTCCAACATCATCCCATGCTAGCGGGGATCTGCACTTCCTGCCATACAGAGCCTCGAACGGTGCCATCTGGATACTGGCCTGGAAACTATTGTTGTACGAGAATTCCACAAGATGCAGGTGATCTTCCCATGAACCACCGAAGTCGAGGGTGCAAGACCTCAATATGTCTTCAAGAGTCTGGATTGTGCGCTCTGACTGGCCATCTGTCTGCGGATGATAAGCTGAACTGAACTGGAGACGAGTTTCCAAACTCTCTTGCAAGCTACGCCAAAAGTACGATGTAAACCTTGAATCTCGGTCCGAGGTGATACTGACGGGCACACCGTGAATCCTGACAATCTGCTTGAGGTACATCTCTGCCAACTAAGCCGTAGACTGACCAACTCTGAAGGGAAGAAAGTGAGCCACCTTCGTGAGCCTGTCAACTATAACACAAATAGCATCTCGACCAGCCGGGGATCTAGGCAATCCGGTCACAAAATCCATGGTCACATGCTCCCACTTCCATTCTGGAATCGGCAAGGGCTGAAGAAGTCCAGCGGGCCTCTGATGTTCAGCTTTAACCTGCTGGCAAACCAAATACCGAGAGACAAACCGGGCTATCTCCCTCTTCATGCCATTCCACCAAAAATGCTGACGAATATCACGGTACATCTTCGTACCACCGGGATGAATAGAATACTGCGAGCTGTGAGCTTCTGCCATGACTTCCTGTCTGATATCTCCACTGGGTACACAAAGACGAGTGCCGTGCCAAAGTGTACCATCCTCATGAATACATAACTTTGGCCTTCTTCCTGTCTCACACTCTGCTCTGAGCCGCTGAAGCTTGGAATCTGTAGATTGCGCCGTCCGGATCCTCTCAACTATGCTGGACTGAACCTGTAGACCGGCCATCAATGCCACGCTGGTAGGAAGAACCACTTCAATCCCCATCTTCTGAAAATCTGCCAATAACTCTGGTTGCGCCGTCAGGAAATAAACTCCGGCTCTCCTGCTCAACGCATCTGCTACTACGTTGGCCTTCCCTGGGTGATACTGCAAATCCATATCGTAGTCCACCAGTAGCTCAAGCCATCTCCTCTGCCACATATTAAGGTCCTTCTGGGTGAAAACATACTTCAGGCTCTTGTGATCAGTAAATATCTCCACTCTATCTCCGTACAAGTAGTGTCTCCACAACTTAAGTGCAAACACTACTGCTGCTAGCTCCAAGTCGTGGGTCGGGTAACTCTTCTCATGATCACGAAGTGAACGTGATGCATAAGATATTACCTTTCCATGCTGCATCAAGACACACCCCAATCCTCTGCCTGAAGTGTCGCAATAAACTTTGAATCCTCCGGTCCCATCTGGAAGCGTGAGAATGGGAGCCGTTATCAAGCCTTGTTTTAACTTCTCAATTGATTCCTGACACTCCGCTGTCCAAGCGAACTGCATATCCTTACGAGTCAACTGGGTCATCGGCGCTGAAATCCTTGTAAAATCTGAAACAAATCGTCGGTAGTAGCCGGCCAATCCAAGGAAGCTGCGAACTTCTGCCACTGAGCTGGGTACTGGCCATGACTCGATAGCCACAATCTTCTGGGGATCCACTTCCACTCCTCCTCGAGTAATGATGTGACCCAAGTATGAAATGCGATCGAGCCAGAACTCACATTTACTGAACTTTGCGTACAACTGATGCTCCCTAAGCGTCTGAAGGTCGATTCTGAGATGCCGCTCATGCTCTGCTTCACTCTTGCTATAGACCAAGATATTATCTAGGAACATGTCACGCCCTAGAACCAGAATACTGGAGAGCGGGGGCAGACATAGCCAGCTACGTATATGAAATGGAATCTATCTCACTATACGGTTACGGCTGTCTAGATACATGAGGGTTTAACTACAAGCCAGCAGTCTCCTAAGGTCATGAACAAGCCTATTGTCTCAATCACAAGCAAGCAATAGTAATTACAAGATGTCAGAGCACCAAATATATAATAGCAAGGTGTCCCATACATTACATATTGGATGATCATGAAGCTAGTCGTACAAAATGCCAGGACTAGCAAGAGTTCAGTCATACATGATCAACCCTAGGATCTGTCAATCATGTTACAGCCCGTAGGCAGACAGTAAATAAAGATGCAATCGAGCTAACACGTGCTCGCCGGCTAAACGCCTCAAAAGAATAATTTTTACAAATAAGTGGGAGGACAAAAAGAAACCCACTCGTTGCCAGGGTTCCGTCTAGTGGTCACCATCTGGCTGAAAGATCGGTGGATCCTCTAGAGCTGCTCCGATATCTGGCCACACAAAACCAGCTGGGTCAGACCCCAGAAAGAGCAAGTGCCACAAAGGAGGCTTCACTTAGAAAATAAAACCAGCATATAGTAAGGAACATTAAAGTTAAATTATCAGAAATAACAACAATAATTGAGTACGAGAAACCATTCAAGTAGCCAGACTACAACCCTTAAACCAAACAAGGATCGGGGTTGCAATCCTTCACCTGAATGGAAATCCATCTCAAATACTATAGATAAGGTAATAAGACAATAAACGAAGAGAAGACACAGAACTGCTCCGGGAGCCAGGTTACAACCCTTAAACCAAACAAGGCATTATAACTTTACCCACCTTAAAAGAATTTCGTCCTCGGAATTTAATTAAGATGTTAGAGAGACTATAACAAGCTATACTAATTACATGCAAACTATAACTAGGCAAGCAATCACTTATTCAAGCAAGGAATCGAAGACATGAGGCATAAGGAAGACATTATACCTCATGAGTCAAACAAGTAAGGATACCGCGATCGGATATCTTCCTCACGCTCCCACGTTGACTTTCCCAAAGATTGATGACCCCAAGCAACTCGGACTAACTTGATAGTCTTGTTCTTGAGGATCTTCTCTCTCCGGTCCAATATAGACACGGGCCTCTCCTCATACGAAAGGTTGGTACCAACAACCAATTCTGAATGATCCAGGATGTGGCTCGGGTCCGGGATATACTGTCGTAATTAGGATACATGGAACACGTCATGCACCTCGCTTAGCGACGGCAGAAGAGCGAGACGATAGGATACATCTCCTACTCGCTCTAGGATATCGAACGGCCCTATATACCTAGGACTAAGCTTTCCCCGTACGCCGAAACGAATGACGCCACGGTTGGGCGAAATCCTCAGGAATACATGATCGCCGACCGAAAACTCGAGAGGGCGCCGATGAGAATCGGCCCAATAACGCTGGCGATCTTGGGCAACTCGAAGATGATCTCTGACCCTTCTGACCACTTCAACTGTCTGGGCAATCATTTCTGGACCGAGCATCTGTCTCTCTCCAACATCATCCCAGGTTAACGGAGATCTGCACTTCCTGCCATACAGTGCCTCGAACGGTGCCATCTGGATACTGGCCTGGAAACTGTTGTTGTACGAGAATTCCACCAGGTGTAAGTGATCTTCCCATGAACCACCGAAGTCAAGTGTGCAAGACCGTAACATGTCTTCAAGAGTCTGGATCGTGTGCTCCGACTGACCATCTGTCTGCGGGTGATAGGCTGAACTGAACTGGAGATGAGTCCCCAAACTCTTTTGCAAGCTACGCCAAAAGTGCGATGTAAATCTGGAATCTCGGTCCGAGGTGATACTAACTGGCACACCGTGCAATCTGACAATCTGTCTAAGATACATCGCCGCTAGCTGAGCCATCGACTGACCAACTCTGAATGGAAGAAAGTGAGCCACTTTCGTGAGCCGGTCAACTATAACCTAAATAGCATCTCTACCAGCTGGGGATCTAGGTAATCCAGTCACGAAATCCATGGTCACATGCTCCCACTTCCACTCTGGAATCGGCAAGGGCTGAAGCAGTCCTGCCGGTCTCTGATGTTCAGCTTTAACTTGTTGGCAAACCAAACACCGAGAGACAAACCGAGCTATCTCCCGCTTCATGCCATTCTACTAGAAATGCTGTCGGATATCACGGTACATCTTCGTACTGCCCGGATGGATGGAATACTGCGAACTATGAGCTTCTGCCATGACCTCCTGCCGGATATCTCCGCTGGGTACACAAAGACGCTTACCATGTCGAAGTGTACCATCCTCATGAATGCATAACTCTGGTCTTCGTCCCGCCTCACACTCTGCTCTGAGTCGCTGAAGCTTGGAATCTGCCGACTGCGCCATCTGGATTCTCTCGACTATAGTGGACTGAACTTGTATACTGGCCATCAAGGCCATACTGGAAGGGAGAACAACTTCAATATCCATTTTCTGAAGATCTGCTAACAGCTCTGGTTGCTTTGTTAGAAAATAAGCTCTCGTTCTCCTGCTCAATGCATCCGCAACAACATTGGCCTTTCCAGGATGATACTGCAGGTTGACATCATAATCCACAAGTAGCTCCAGCCATCTCCTCTGACGCATGTTAAGATCTTTCTGGATGAAAACATATTTCAGGCTCTTGTGGTCGGTGAAGATCTCCATCCTATCTCCATACAAATAGTGCCTCCACAACTTGAGTGCAAACACCACTACTGCCAGCTCCAAGTCATGGTTGGGTAATTCCTCTCATGATTACGAAGTTGCCGTGATGCATAAGCTATTACCTTTCCATGCTGCATCAGAACACATCCTAAACCTCTGCCTGAAGCGTCACAGTATACCGAAAATCCTCCGATCCCATCAGGAAGCGTGAGAATAGGAGCCGTCATTAAGCCTCGCTTTAACTTCTCAAAAGATTCCTGGCACTCTGCTGTCCAAGCAAACTGTGCATCCTTGCGAGTCAACTGGGTCAGCGGCGCCGAGATCCGAGCGAAGTCCGAAACAAATTGCCGGTAGTAGCCAGCCAATCCAAGAAAACTACGAACCTTTGCAACTGTGTTGGGCACTGGCCATGACTCAATGGCCACGATCTTTTGGGGATCCACTTCTACTCCTCCTCTGGTGATGATATGACCAAAGTACGAAATGTGATCGAGCCAGAACTCGCATTTACTGAACTTGGCATATAACTGGTGCTCCCTGAGTATCTGAAGAACAACCCTGAGATGCTGCTCATGCTCCGCCTCATTCTTGCTGTAGACCAGAATGTCGTCTAGGAATACGATCACAAACTGATCCAAGTAAGGCATGAAAATACGATTCATGAGGTCCATAAATACTGCCGGTGTATTGGTTGCTCCAAATGGCATAATAAGGAACTCCCAATGCCCGTATCTCGATCTGAAAGCTGTCTTCGGGATGTCCTGCTCTCTGACTCTGATCTGATGATATCCTGAGCGCAAGTCAATCTTCGAGAATACAGCTGCCCCTTTAAGTTGATCAAACAAGCCATCTATCCTCGAGAGAGGGTATCTGTTCTTGATTGTCACTGAGTTCAAGGTACAATAATCTACACATAATCTGGACATACCATCCTTCTTTTTTACAAGAAGCATCGGGGCTCCCTAAGGCGATCCACTAGCACGAATGAATCCCTTGGTTCTAAGCTCTTCAATCATCTTGTACAAGATCTCCAACTCTGATGGCGCCATCCTGTAGACTCTCTCTGACACCGGGGCTGTCCCGGGAATCAAGTCTATGGTGAACTCAATCTCCTGGTCTGGCAGCATACTTGGAAGCTCTTCTGGAAAAACATCTGGGAACTTATCCACTATCCTGGACAATTGAACTGCTGCTACTGCCATCCGCAATACTGGAGGAGAAGGCTCAACCTCGCCTCGAGAGAAAGAAAACTCCGGCTCTCCTGGAATGCTAAAAACAATCCTGCCAATGTGGCAGTCTATCCTAGCATACTGGTCCCTCAACCAATCCATCCCTAAGACTATATCATAATCGGCCATCGGGAATTCTATCAATCTAGCGGGAAACTCTCTACTGCTAACTACGATTCGACACGAGGAAAATACTCTATCGACTCCCATAAGTCCGTTACCAGTGAGTATATTGAGCCTTACTGATAACGACTCGGGCTCCAATCCTATCCGTGTCGCGAATCGTGCAGACATAAATGAATACGATGCACCAGAATCAAATAAAGCTGAAGCTGGAAAGGTGTTGACGAGAATAGTACCTGCCACTACCTCACCTGGTGTTACTCCTTCTTCTCCCATGGTCAAGGCTAGCACTTGACCATGTCCTCTAGGGGCAGGTCCCCTCTGCTGAAAATTCCTCTGTCTGCTCTGGATCAGGGCTTAGGCCTGAGCATACTGCTGCGGTCTCTGCTGCTGGAATGCCTGGGTCTGCATCAGCAATGGCCTCGGGAGCGGGTACTGCAACTGCTGCTGCTGCTGGACTGGCGCTGGTCCTCTAACTGAAGGACCAGAGAAAGCTGATGAACTCCCCCTGTTCGGACAGTTCCCAATCCTGTGGTCCGGGGCACCACAAACCAAGCACAATCCCTGTGCTCTGCGACACTCTGACACCACATGCCCTGGCTTCCCGTAGTGTGAACATCCCACTGCGGAAGACTGCTTCTGCTTCTGTTGCTGAGGATGCGTCGGGGTAGAATGCTGAACCGACGTCACCGAGGTCGCCCGCCTCGGAGTTCCAATAGTTAAACCTCTAGCTGCCGGGGCTGGAGCTGATGATTGGTGCATCTGACTGTGGGACCGCTTCCTACCTCCGGTCCTATCCACGATCCGCTGGGAGGTGTACTCATGCCTCCTAGCCGCCCTCAATACTGCATCGAACGTCTGGTATTCGAACTGCTTAACTGCTAGTAAAATCTCCAAATGCAGCCCCTGCTGGAACCGCTGGGCCCTATCAAACTCGGTTGCCACCAAGGTGGGGGCAAACCTACTGAGTCTAGAAAACTCAGATGCATAACCATCGACTGTTCTGTCTCCTTGCTTCAGGTTGGTAAACCTCGTCTGCAAGTCATACCGAGCCACAGCATCAAAATACTTCGTCTGGAATCTCTCTCTGAACACTGCCCAAGCAATAGATGCCACTAATCCCTCGGCCTGCACCGCCCACCAACTGCGGGCAAGATCTAACAACTGTAGGCGCACTACGGCCACCTTCTCGTTTTCTGGAGTCCTGGCTGCTTCTAGAATCTCTTCGGTATCCTGAAGCCAAGCATCCGCGGTGATCGTATCTTCGCTGCCGTCGAAGAATGGAGGGTTCAGGCGCTTGAAGCTGTTGGCCGCGCTGTTACCCTGATGACCATCCCGGGTCAAAGCATCCGTCACTGCCTGGTGCAAGGCATCTCCACGCCGGTCTTGGGAAGCAATCAAGGTCCAGACGAGTCCTACCAAAGTGCCGTCATCATGTTCTACTGGTTGAACTGGCTGGACTGGTGGCTCTCCGCCAGAAGGCACGACTCTAGAGGCTACTCCAGAATGCTGGGCTTGATCTCCAGGTTGCTGCTGGTCCGCGGAAGGTGCTCCGCCTTGCTGGTCAGTAGGACCACGAACAATGCCGCTGAAGAAGACGACATAGGGAACAATAAGGAAGGACCAGGACCGATCAACGATACAAGCATATGATCAGGACAAGAATCCAGGGATTCAGAAGATACGAGCAGAGATCAAGGACGAATACTGATTGAGACATCTATTCGGTAAACCCTCACATATCTTGATTTACAAGACCTGCATGGGCCACCACTTAAACCATGTCACGCCCCAGAACCAGAATATTGGAGAGCGGGGGCAGACATAGCCAGCTACGTATATGAAATGGAATCCATCTCACTATACGGTCACGACTTTCTAGATACATGAGGGTTTAACTACAAGCCAGCAGTCTCCTAAGGTCATGAACAAGCCTATTGTCTCAATCACAAGCAAGCAATAGTAATTACAACATGTCAGAGCACCAAATATATAATAGCAAGGCATCCCATACATTACATATTGGATGATTATGAAGCTAGTCGTACAAAATGCCAGGACTAGCAAGAGTTCAGTCATACATAACCAACCCTAGGATCTGTCAATCATGTTACAGCCCATAGGAAGACAGTAAATAAAGATACAATCGAGCTAACACGTGCTCGCCGACTAAACGCCTCAAAAGAATAATTTTTACAAATAAGTGGGAGGACAAAAAGAAACCCACTCGTTGCCAGGGTTCCGTCTAGTGGTCACCATCTGGCTGGAAGATTGGTGGATCCTCTGGAGCTGCTCCGATATCTGGCCACACAAAACCAGCTGGGTCAGACCCCAGAAAGAGCAAGTGCCACAAAGGAGGCTTCACTTAGAAACTAAAACCAGCATATAGTAAGGAACATTAAAGTTAAATTATCAGAAATAACAACAATAATTGAGTACGAGGAAACCATTCAAGTAGCCAGACTACAACCCTTAAACCAAACAAGGACCGGTGTTGCAATCCTTCACCTAAATGGAAATCCGTCTCAAATACTATGGATAAGGTAATAAGACAATAAACGAAGAGAAGACACAGAACTGCTCTGGGAGCCAGGTTACAACCCCTAAACCAAACAAGGACCGGGGTTGTAACCCTTCGCCTTAACAGAACTGGGCTCCTGATCTTTATTGTTAAGGCCATTATAGATAATCATGTTGCTGAAGTAAGATAGAACATGACAAGCATGGCACGGGGTACAAATAAGACAATAACCGAAGGGAAGACACAGAACTGCTCCGGGAGCCAGGTTACAACCCTTAAACCAAACAAGGACCGGGGTTGTAACCCTTCGCCTGAACAGAACTGGTCCCCCGATCGTTATTGTTAAGGCAAGCATCAATAATCGTGTCTTGTCACGATCTTGCACAGGATCAGGATAAGACTAAGCTGGAATAACTTCATCCAATCAATCACGGCCAATCAAAAGTACGGCTTGATACTTTAACTAGCTAGGGTTATCACAGGCCTAGTTACTAGCAAGATGCAATGAGATTATTTCAACAGCCACAAGCCCTGCAGACCATCCAAGTTATCCAGGTCGAATGTCCATTTATGAAGGATGCACCACATGACTGTGTGCTGAAAGTGTGCCCTACTCGTCGGTAGCCTACAAGTCCACTTAATGCGCCCAGATAATGGAATTGCCTGTAGCTGGGAATCTCTTCATGTCTACTGAATTATTCTAGTTTATTACTCTTAGTTAATTACAGTAGGTATCCCTGACCGTGGTACTCAGGGATCCCATCCTAGACATGATGCAAGACAATACTGGTTTATTGTGCAAACGTAATCATCCACGGTGTCCAGGTTAGTCATTCTTGTCAGGTCATATCACGTTAGTCGTCACAACAGCAATTCGAGATAATCTTGTCAGGTATGCTTGTCCTGCCATGTCGTGTTCAATTATTATTAACAAACCTATTAAATAAATTCATGATTATCAAGTTCATGACAAAAGGCGTAAGGATATAAAATGGACGTAAAATATCTAATAAAATATCAATATACAGGGCTATAGAAGAGCCAAGCTTAAGGAAAATAAAACTAAAGTGACATGCTGACATAAGACCAAGTCAGCCATGGCCATACGCTCAGTGCAAAAGTCATACGCTCAGGTCAGGCTACGCTCAAGTCAAGCTACGCTCAGGTAAGCCTACGCTCAGGTAAGCCTACGCTCAGGTAAGCGTACGCTCACAAAGGGCAGCGTATGAGGTCCATACGATCCCTTGTCACACAAGTGAGCGTATGCAAGACATACGCTCCAAAAAGGCAGCGTATGAACTTCATACGACTCCATGTCACACAAGCGAGCGTATGCGAGTCATACGCCTCCAAAAGGCAGCGTATGGACTCCATACGACTCATGGCTATCCAAGTGAGCATATGCAAGTCATACGCTCCAAAAAGGCAGCGTATGGACTCCATACGACTCCTTGTCAAGCAAGCGAGCGTATACGAGTCATATGCTTCCAAAAGGCAGCGTATGGGGTCTACTGTGCTGCGCTAAAGAGCATGCACAGCTCAGTGACGCAAGCTAAAAAGCTCGTGCACTGCTCACTGTCTTCTCCAAACAGCAGGAACTCCATGGTTGAACCCTAAGCTCCAAAGTCCATAACTTGGTCAAAACAAGTCCAAATCCAACTTTCCAAAGGTCAAAATTGGGTAGAAGGAAATTCTCTACCACATGGAACCATCAAAACTTGAAAATAAGGGAATTTAATAGATCAAAACCATGAAAATCCGAAAATGACTAAATTCTAGATCTACAAAAATCTAAGCTTCAAAATAGAAAATGACAAGTTCTAATGTGGATTAGAAAGTTGCAAAGAAGAGGTTAGAACAATAAAAATGGTGGGTTTCTTCATGAAGCAAGATTGCACTTGCCTAGGCTAGGGTTTTCTTGGTTGGTGGTGGAGAGTAATGAAGAAGAAAGGAAATAATGAGGAGAGAGAATGGGAAGAGGTTAATAAATGGGGTTGGTTGTGGTAGGTAGAGGGTTCACCCTTGGTTCATGATGAACCAAGGCTAATCAAGCCTAGCTGAACCAACCCAAGCCAACCCAAACCAAGATGAACCATGGCCAATACGAGATAAAATACGTACACGTATTCTTAAATACGTAATACGAACAACAGGCATTACAGAACACGATCACGAACTGATCCAGGTAAGGCATAAAAATGCGATTCATGAGGTCCATGAATACGGCTGGCGCATTGGTCACTCCAAAGGACATAACAAGGAACTCCCAATATTCATACCTCGATCTAAATGCTGTCTTCGGGATGTCCTGCTCTCTGACTTTGATCTGGTGGTATCCTGATCGCAAGTCTATCATCGAAAACACTGAAGCCCCTCTGAGTTGATCAAACAAGTCATCTATCCTCGGGAGAGGGTATCTGTTCTTGATTGTCATTGAGTTCAAGGTACGATAATCTACGCATAACCTGGACGTACCATCCTTCTTTTTCACAAGAAGCATCGGGGCTCCCCAAGGCGATCCACTTGCACGAATGAATCCCTTGGTCCTGAGTTCTTCAATCATCTTGTACAAAATCTCTAACTCTGAAGGCGCCATTCTGTAGACTCTCTCTGTACTGGTGCTGTCCCGGGGATCAAGTCTATAGTGAACTCGATCTTCCGCTCTGGTGGCATCCCTGGAAGCTCCTCTGGGAAGACATCTAGAAACTCTTCAACTATCCTGGGCAACTGCACTGCTGCTACTTCCATCCGCAATACTGGAGAAGATGGCTCCACTGCTCCTCTGGAAAATAAGAACTCTGGCTCGCCTGGAATGCTGAAAACAACTCTGCCAACATGGCAGTCTATCCTAGCATACTGGTTCCTCAACCAATCCATGCCTAGGACTACATCATAGTCTGCCATAGGGAATTCTATAAATCTAGCGGGGAACTCTCTACCGCTAACTACGATCCGACACAAGGAAAACACTCGATCTACTCCCACAAGACCATTACCAGTAAGTATATTGAGTCTTACTGATAATGACTCTGGCTCCAATCCTATTCGTGTCGCGAATCGTGCAGACATGAATGAATGCGATGCACCAGAATCAAATAATACCAATGCTGGAAAGGAGTTGACGAGAATAGTACCTGCCACTACCTCACCTGGTGCAGCTTCTTCTTCCATAGCCATCATCATAGCCTGACCTCTAGCTACGGGTCCCCTCTGCTGGAAACCTCTCTGCCTGCTCTGTACTGGAGCCTGGGCACACTGCTGCTGTAATGCCTGGGACTGAGGCAACAATGGCCTTGGGTACTGCTGCTGCTGCACTGGTGCTGGTCCCCTAAACGATGGACTGGTTAGGTTGGAAGAGGAAGAACTACCCCTATTCGGGCAGGCTCCTATCTTATGATCTGCCGCTCCACAAGCTAGGCACAATCCTTGTGCCCTACGATAATCTGCCACTATATGGCCTGGCTTCCCGCAATGTGAACATCCCATTGCAGAAGTCTGCTTCTGCTTCTGCTGCTGCGGGTACGTCGGGGTCGAATGCTGAACCGAAGTTACTGAGGCCGCCCGCCTCGGAGTTCCAATGGTCAAACTTCTAGCTGCTGGGGCTGGAGCTGATGATTGGTGCATCTGACTGTGGGACCGCTTCCTACGTCTGGTCCTATCCACGATCCGCTGGGAGGTGTACTCATGCCTTCTAGCTGCCCTCAATACTGCATCGAACGTCTGGTGCTCGAACTGCTCGACTGCCAACAAGATCTCCAAATGCAGTCCCTGCTGGAACCGCTGGGCCCTATCAAACTCGGTCGCCACCAAGGTAGGGGCAAACCTACTGAGCCTAGAAAACTCAGATGCATAACTGTCGACTGTTCTGCCTCCTTGCTTCAAGTTGGTAAATCTGGTCTGCAGGTCGTACCGAGCCACAGCATCAAAATACTTCGTCTGGAATCTCTCTCTAAACACTGCCCAAGCAATGGGTGCCACTAATCCCATGGCTTGTACTGCCCACTAACTGCGAGCTAAGTCCAACAACTGCAGGCGTACCCCCGCCACCTTCTCATTCTCAGGTGTTCTAGCTGCTTCCAGAATCACCTCAGTATCCTGAAGCCAAGCATCCGCGGCAATCGCATCTTCGCTGCCGTCGAAAAAAGGAGGGTTCAAGCGCTTGAAGCTGTTGGCCACGCTGTTCCCTGGATGACCGCCTCTGGTCAAAGCATCTGCCACAGTCTGGTGCAAGGCGTCTCCTCTGCGATCCTGGGAAGCTATCAAGGTCCTGATGAGACCTACCATGGTGCCATCATCCGGCTCAGCAGGCTGAACAGGTTGAACTGGGGGTTCTCCTCCAGTAGGTATAACTCTGGACGCTACTCCGGAGTGCTGGGCTTGATCTCCAGGTTGCTGCTGGTCCACGGAAGGTGCTCCTCCTTGCTGATCGGCGGGGTCAGGTACAGTGCCGCTGAAGAAGACGACGCAGGGAAAAACAATAAGGAAGGACCAGAACAGATCAACGATACAAGCACATGATCAAGGCAAGAATCGAGAGATTCAGAGGATATGAACGGAGATCAAGGACGAGTACTGATTGAGACATCTATCGGTAAACCCTCACATTTCTTGATTGACAAGACCTGTATGGGCTACCACTTAAACCATGTCACGCCCCAGAACCAGAATACTAGAGAGCGGGGGCGTACATAGCCAGCTACGTATATTGAAATAGAATACATCTCAACTATACGGTCACGACTGTCTAGATATGAGGGTTTACTACAAGCCAACGGTCTCTTATGGTCAAGCCTATTGTCTCAATCTTAAGCAAGTAATATAATCACAAGATGTATGAGCACTAAATATACAATAAAAGGCGTCCCAAATATTACATATCAGCTGATCATGAAGCTAGTCGTACAAAATGCTAGGACTAGCAAGAGTTAAGTCATACATGATCAATCCAATGATTTGTTAATCATGTTTACAGCCCGTAGGCAGACAGTAAGTAAATGCATCGAGCTAACAGGTGCTCGTCGGCTAAACGCCTCAAAAGAATAATTTACAATAGAGTGAGCGAAATAAAATAGAAAACCCACTCGTAGTCCGGGTTCCTTCTAGTCGCCACCATCGGGCTGGAGGTTCGGTAGATCCTCGGGTGCTGCTCCGAATTCTGGCCACACAAAACCAGCTGGGTCAAACCCCAGAAAGAGCAAGTGCCACAAAGGAGGCCACGAAATAAGAACAAAAGCCAGCATATCAGAACATAAGTAAATGAAAGAAAAGTACAAGTAATCAAGAGCACGTCAGGACAATAAACGACTAGGGACGTGGAACCATTCTGGGAGCCAGGTTACAACCCGTAAACCAAACAAGGACCGGGGTTGTAACCCTTCGCCTGAATATCTCCTTGTCCCTACCCAATATTGTTAAAGCAAGTAAAACAATCACGTTCAGGAGTACCAGGGTACAGGGACTAGACAAGACTTAGACAGGGATAGACATCATCCATTCACAAGCGGCCAAGCAATTACTACGGCTTACTACTTTAATTAACTAGGGTTATCACAGCCTAATTACTAACAAGATGCAAGTAAGAAATTCCCAGTCCCAAGCCCTGCAGACCATCCAGTTATCCTTCCGCGGGTTGAGAGTATAGTTGGGTACATCGCCCCGGAGACGATATACCCTTAGATGACTTAGAGGGTGCAAAACATGACAGTGCGCTGGAAATGTGCTCTACTCGTCGGCAAGCTACAAGTCCAATTAAGAGCGCCCCGATAACAAGATTGCCTGTGACTAGAAATTCTCCATGAACTATAGTTAGATCTAATCATTAACCTAATCCATGTTTTGTGCGAATCCCTGACCGTGGAAAACCAGGGAGTCACGTCCTAGACATGATGTAAGACAAGACAAGTGGATTGCACAAGCAAGCAAGCAGGAACACCCACGGTGTCAGAGTTGGTTATACAAGTCAAGTTAGCCGTCGCAACAGCATCAAGATAAATCATGTCAGGGTACTTGTCAGGAGTGCGCCACGACGGGCCACTATCATGTCAGGTTGGTCATGTCAGGAGTGCACCACTACGGGTCACTGTCGTGTTATGCTAGTTTCTTGTCATACCATGCCATGTACAGTAGTCATTCCAAACATATTAAGTAAAATTAAGTTCATGACAAAAGGCGTAAGGATATAAAATGGGCATAAAATATCTAATAAAATATCAATATACAGGGCTATAGAAGAGCCAAGCTTAAGGAAAAAATAAACCCAATACTCCAAGAGCCAATGGTTTGCACAAGGGGTCAGGGGTTGGATTACGCAGGGTGTCAGCTGCGCAGGGTGCCAAGTGCGCAGGGGCACAGGGCGCAGGGTGTCAGCTGCGCAGGGTCACAGGGCGCAGGGGCAGATGGCGCATGGGCCAAGTGCGCCGGGGCACAGGGCGCAGGGGCAGATGGCGCATGGGCCAAGTGTGCAGGAGTCAAGTACGCGGGGAGCCAACTGCGCAGGGGTGAGCTGCGCAGGGGCAGATGGCGCATGAGCAGACTGTACATGAACAGACTACGCAGGAGCAGACTGCGCATGAGCAGACTGTGCAGGAGCAGACTGCGCATGGATGGATGGCGCAAGGGGTTGAGCACAGTTCGCCAAGGGGCAAGCAGCACGGTCGGTGCTGCGCTAAAGAGCGTAGGCCGAGAGGGGGTGCGCAGTCCAGCACTGCGCTAAAGAGCACAGGCTGCAGTCTTCTTCTCCAGGCCGAGAGGAAGCTCAAGAACACCAAAAATTCCATTCTTCATATCTTGGTCAAATCAAAACCAAAACTAGATTTTCAAAGGTCTAACTTGAGTAAAATTGAATTCTCTTCCACATGGAAGCATCAAAACCCACAAAAATCCAACCAAAATAGATCAAAACCATGTAAATCCGAAAATAGAGAAAACTTAGATCTGGAACAAAGGAGACTCCAAATCACAAAATATCAAGTTCTAATGTTGATCATCATGGCCTAATCTAGCTAATAAACAAATAAAATGTGGTTCTCATGTGGTGGCAAGGTGCACTTGCCTATGGGTGATGGTGTTGTGTAGAGGAAGGAAGAAGAAGGAGATGGAGAAAATAAATAAAAGAGTTATGAGGAGAGAGAAAAGGTTGGTAGGGTTTTAATGAGGGTGGTTGTGTTGTGTTGAGGGTGGAGCATAGGCTAAGGTGTTCCATGCATATTAAACCAAACTAAACCAAACCAAACTAAACTAATTCTCCTCCACAAAATAAAACCAAGTCATGCCAAAGCCCGTTTTACGAGAAAACCAAAATTTGCAAGTCAAGCCAATTACAAGTACATGCCAAAATTCGAGAAAATAAATACAGGTCTGAAATACATGCAAGCTTGACAAAATATGTATTCAGAATATGGGTATTACAACTCTACCCACCTTAAAAAAATTCCGTCCTCAGAATTTAATCAAGGGGCTAGAGAGACAAGTACAAGTTATACTAAGCACCAACAATCTACACTAAGCAGTTCAATCATACAATCATTCATGCAAGCAAGGGATGGAAAGCATAAGGCATAAGGAAGACATTATACCTTACGAGTCAAACAAGTCGGGATATCGCGATCGGATGTCATCCTCACGCTCCCACATTGACTCACCTACGAGTTCCTAGTCATGTCGTTCAGTTTGACAAACGCTCCCGCTGCCTTCATGGATATGATGAATCGGATATTCCGACCGTTCATAGAAAAATTTGTCGTCGTATTCATCGAAGACATCCTCATATGTTCGAAAAGCAAAGACGAGCACGTAGAGCATTTGAAGACGGTGCTACAGACTCTGCGTGAACATCAACTTTATGCTAAATTGAGTAAATATGAGTTCTGGATGAGCAGTATGATGTTCCTTTGGCACGTTATTTCAGCTGAAGGTGTCATAGTAGATCCAAAACAAATGAAGCAATAGTTGATCGGAAATGGCCTATATCGGTAGGCGACATCCAAAGTTTTCTTGGCTTGGTAGGCTACTACCGAAGATTTATGAAAGGTATTACCAAGATTGCGTCGCCTCTGACTCGCCTCATCCAGAAAGGAGTCGCATTCGAGTGGAATGACGACTGTGAATCTAGCTTCCAGGAGTTAAAGAAACAGCTCGTCTCAGCTCCAATCCTTGTACTTTCGGACGGACCAAAAGGGTTTCAGATATTCAGCGATGCATCGAGAACTGGCTTAGGGTACATGCTCATGCAAAGGGATAAGGTAATTTTGTTTGCTTCGAGACAATTAAAGCAATACGAAAAGAATTACCCTACTCATGATCTAGAACTAGCAATAATTGTGTTCACGTTAAAGTTATGGCGACACTATCTTTATGGTGTGGCTTGCAGCATCTATACGGATCACAAAAGTCTCAATAAATTTTCACCCAAGGGGACTTGAACTTAAGGCAGTGGATTGGCTCGAACTCATAAAAGACTATGATCTGACGATCGAGTACACGTCGGGTAAGGAAAATGTTGTAGCGAATGCTCTGAGCAGAATGTTCCAGGATGGCTGGCGATCAACCACGACAAACAAGGAGACTTGGCAGAAATGGGGATCGAACTCCGAATTCGAATACAGAGGAGCACAGCTGGCTCTATTGCACCTTAAGTCGAGCTTGCACAACCGAATAAAGACTGCACAAGAGGGCAACCCATTCCTGAAGAAGATACACGAGCTGATTTCGACAAGGAAGACAACTGACTTTGCGATGGACGAAGGCAGAATGATGCGAGTGAAAGGAAGAATATGCGTGCCTGACCATGCCAAACTTAGAAGAAAAAAATTGACGGAGGCACACTATACGAAGAACTCATTGCATCCTGGAAGCACCAAGATGTATAAGGACTTACACACGACCTTTTGGTGGCACGACATAAAGAAAGATGTGGCAACTTTTGTGTCACAGTACATGGCCTGTCAACAGGTAAAGGCCAAGCACCAAAGACCAGGCGGGGAGCTACAGAACCTCGATATTCCGGTATGGAAGTAGAACAACATCTCTATGGATTTTATCGCGGGCTTTCCGAAGACGTCGCAGGAAAATGATGCGATTTGGGTCATTATTGATCAATGTACCAAATCCGCCCATTTCATTGCTATCAAAGTATCCTGGAGCATCGATCAGTTAGCTCAGATTTATATCGATGAGATTGTCCGACTCCACGGGATACCTGCCACAATCATTTCGGACAGAGACGTACAATTCTTGTCACGTTTCTAGACGAATCTGCAAGCAGCGACGGGCAACAAGCTGAATTTTAGTTTCGCATACCACCCAGAAACCGATGGCCAGAAAAAAAGGGTAAATCGGATCTTGGAAGATATGTTGCGTCTATGTGCAATAGATTTGAAGACTAGTTGGAACACACATTTACCGCTTATGAAATTTGCATACAACAACAGTTTACAATCGAGCATCCAGATGGCTCCTTATGAGGCGCTTTACGAAAGAAAGAGTCGATCTCCAATATACTGGGACGAAGTCGGGGAGCGACAGGTGCTCAGGCCAGAACTGGGGGAACAGGCCGTTGAAAAGATCCGCATGATTCGAGATAGGCTTCATATTACTCAGAGTCGATAGAAGAGTTATGCAGACACTCGTTGGCAACCATTAAAGTTCTTGGCCCACGACCATGTATTCCTGAAGGTGACGTCGTTGTGGGGCGTCTTGCGGTTCAGAGTAAAGGGCAAACTAAGTCCGAGATTCGTAGGCCCATTCGAGATCCTCGAGAGAGTGGCGGTCGTTGCCTATCGAATTGTGCTACCTCCTGCTCTGGCTGAAGTGCACGACATCTTCCACATCTCCCAACTTCGAAAGTATGTGCATGACCTAAGTCATGTGGCTAGCTTTGATCAGTTGGAGCTGCACAACGACCTATCATACTTATAGGAGCCTGTACGAATTTTGGACTGTAAAGAAAAGATCCTACGAAGCCGGTCGATGTCCTTGGTTCGCATGCTCTGGCGCAACCATTCAGTTGAGAAATCAACGAAGGAGCTAGAATCAGAAATAAAGGAGAAATATCCTTTGTTGTTCGTCGATTAAGGTCAGACCCTTGTTCTTAAGTATCAGGACGAAACTTTTTCCTAGTGGTATATTATGTAGTGTCTCGCTCCCGTTGGGGCGAAGCACTATGTAATAGGCTCGTGGCAAGTCAGACACGGTCGAAAACATAGATGACTAGTCTGACTCAGCGTCGAATTTGGTATACGAAAACCATGGCATCAATAAAATCGATTTGGACGAATGATATAAGTACCGTTCCAACTAATGGATCAGCTGCTTTTGGAATAAGTCCAAGATGCAGCGGACTGTGTCTTGGCGAATGAACTCTGGTGAGAGCGACGTGACAGGTCTATTATTGGTTTTCTTAGTTTTTTTGGCATTCTAAATTATTTGTTGCTTGGATTTGATAAGTGTGCCTTCGCGTCGATTTCTGAATGCGTTCTTGGGAATTTCGAAGGGGAAGGATTGAAAAAGGTATTCTAGCATCATGCCATTGTAGGAGTTTGTGTCGTGAAGTGATCTCCTACTCTCGGCACAATCTCTTTAGGTGGGTGGTTCGGCCCCTTCTTTTCTACTCCTTCCCGCCAACAAAGTATTAAAGTTAAACGTTCAAATCGATGATGCCAACTGAATGTATGCTATGCCACTAAGATCAATAACTCAGGATAACTGTATCGATTTAGAGTAATTTACTTTGAAAATATAAGTTTTACACCAAAAAGAGAAAAGATAAGGTTCCAGAAAAGAGAGAATTATTTTATGATCTACAAAATAAAATAAAATGAAACGTCAATTACGACATATTTTGCCTCAAAAAATTTGGTGCCTACGGGACGCTAAATCAGAACATACAGCTTTGAAAAAATGCACTCTCGCACGAGTCAAAATGATTATGCTGCTTAATACTGTCTACGCTATTCAATCTATTTCATACATATTAAACTGTTCACGCATTTGTATGGTCATGAACAACTTGTGCACAAGGTTAGCTTTTCTTGAAACGGTACCGGGGCGCTAGAAATCGGCCTAGAAGGAAATTATGGAATCGTGCTTCGGTGCAAGGTATTACGAGACCTTCAGTTAGGCTCGTAACCTAGACTGGTAGGGCGTGTCGCAATGCTACGTAATCATCCTTTATGGGGTCGGTATCACCAATGACCGCATATAAGATAGCCTGCATGCTAACCTATTGTCTTATGCAGGTGGTAAGTATTATATCTATTTTTATGCAGGGTACGAGCCTGGCCGTGGTAAGATAAGTTGAAATTGGTTATGTTCTTATTGCTTAAAATGTTGCCTTCAATATGAACTGTAAAGCATATAGTTCTAAATAGCAAGATTACTTCGTATGCTAAAATCCTTAATAAGTAGTGTCGGTTTAGACGAGTGGGTTCATCCCGTCCACTAGCAAGTGTGCTAATCCCCTTCCCAGGTGACGAGCGCGCCGCAGGAGCTCAAACCTAGATTGAAGCTGAAGAACGGGAGGCGGCTCAAATCTATCATGTTTTGAAGTATTTTGAAACCTAATTCATATCGAAGGCTTTTTGTTTAAATGTATAAAGGAGGATGAATGTATGAAACGACAATGATTATTTCAGAGCAACTTGTCAAAAGTTTTGTTTTGTGTTACAAAGATGTAGCCGCAATGGCATATAAAATGTATAAATGACCTTACACATATTTTCCAAGTTTTATGAATGAAAAGCTAAATTTTTTACTATTCTGCGGCTTCAACTCTCTGTACTGTTGAATTTCAACTCGTTATCTCAAAAGAATTATCAAATACACGTTCTTGCCTTGTACAAGTCCAATATAGACTTGCATGGCATCATGCCCCGGCTTAGACGATCGGTTTATCTTGAGTCAAAACGAGGACGACCGATTTGGCGAGTCAGGGCATGACATGTGATGTTGGAATGGAAATTGAGAATGAGACCGTTGATGGATGAGTTCAATAGAATTGTTGAGTTGACTCATGTATGCTAGTCTTGTGACTTGAGACCCTAAAATGTTGACTTTATGTTGTGATCATTTAGATCACGAATGTCCGAAATAGACTTGAGTTGGTATTGTTTAAGGAATGGCTTTATTTTTGAGTGGTATATTGTCTCTACCACTTCAGAAAGAGATGTATCGCGACCCTTTCCATAGAATAGTAATGAGACTATCTGTGAGCATTGGGTAGTGCTGAGACTTAGTTGGGAATCATGCATGGTTGCTAGGTGACTCGAGTGTCCCTTGATGGCAACGTTATGCTGGGTAGCGAGATTGTTGGAAAAAGTGTAACGGGTACCTTGGTTAGAAATTACTCAGTCTGACAATAGCTCAAACTAGCTGGATGGTAGTTTTACTGTGCTTAATGGATTCGGTAAAAATATGTTATGGCTTAGAATTGAACGATAGTTGCGATTAGTTGGTTGGAAATCATGTGTGGCTTTTATAGTTTGTTGCTAAACTGAATGTTTTGAAAATGTTGTTGGTGACCCGAGTGAACGATGGAAACCTGTGTTTGACCCTAAGGTGTGGTAGATGCTAACCCATCTTGACCACCAAAGGATAGAATCAGTGAAGTATGAGTTCATGCTTGATGAGATGGATAGTCGTTGCATATGTGCATGTAATACCTCATTCCGCACGAGGCATTTGGTTGGCTTGTTGGATGCGATCAGAATGTTAGACCGTGGCTTGTGTTGGAATCGAAAGATTTGAGACTGATGAAGTCTCTTAGCTAGACGGATGGAATAAGTATTGGAACGTAGCTCGCTGGTGGGGCTATGTCTAATGAAAATATGTGTGATCAAAACAAGAAAGACCCTTTATTTAAAGTGAGTGGAATTGTCCCTTCTCCCCTACTCCTTCATGCTTAATAAAATAGAGTATTGTGTTGCTATGAATTGTCTCCAAATGGTCCATTATTTAGTTGCTAAACAATAGAGATGCTTATACTGAGAATCGTTGAAATGAATAACACATGAACATCGAACTGCTAAAAGAATAACACTTGAACTGCCAATGTGAATTGATGCCTGAAATAAAATGACAATATCCTTTATGTTCAAATGATGCTCTTATAAAATGCTGATAAACTAAATGAAACACTTAATCATGTATACTCTGTGTAACTATTACGTAAATATGAGGTGCTACATGTTTTTTGTCCCTACAAAATGAATGAGATGCTAATCATGTCCCTTGAAAACTGAATAATATAAAAATGCTTCAATGTATTTGAGTTGATGCAATGCGGAATGAATGAATTGATGCAATAAGAAATGATGAGGCTTGGGATCGCTGAGATCACTAAGTGAAATGATGGTAATGACATAAATGAATAAGTCATTGAACATGACTTGGATGAGATGAGATGATGCATTGTTGCCTTTACTTCTTTTATTATTTTACCATGTGTTTATGTTTTACGATCGAGTCAGACACGCATTTGTATGGTCATAGACAACTTGTACACAAGGTTTGGTGATATGTTTTCTCGAACGGTACCCCGGGACGTTAGAGGGACCGATTCGGCCTAGGAGGAAACATTGGCGTGCTAGTGGGAGCATGGGTCTTGCGAGGCTAACTACCTACTATGGAGTCATCGCATTACCTTGAAGTCCTATATGGCAAAAGTTCGTATGGTATACAACGCCAGTGACCAAGTAGTCAGGATGCACGCTAATGAATGTTTTGTGCATGCAGAGTAAGTATATCACCTAACCTGTATTTGATACAGGTATGAGTAGTTGGCTATCAGTAAGAAATCACTTAAATATGATTTATTATTATTATTATTATTATTATTATTATTATTATTATTATTATTATTATATATATATATATTATTATTATTATTATATATATATACATATGTTGGTTCAACTTGCCTGCTTAACATGCTAAACGAAATGTTCCAATAAAAAAATTCTATAACATGCTTAACATGTTAAATACAGTATGCTAAAGTGTTACCTTGATAAGAGAATCACTATAACATGTTCGATATAAGTTAACTCAATTGCTACTTGAATGATGCATCTAAATAAATACTGTTAGAACTTGATAACACCAAGTATACTTCATTGATGTCTTTACATAAACAATGTTATGCCATGCTTACATGTTTCAATGAATACTGAAGAACAGATGGCAACTCTAGAGGGGGTGAATAGAGTTTATAGCGATAATAACCAATTAAAAATTTAAACTCTTTCACAAGAAAAACTAATCAGAGTAAATGCAAAAATAAATAAGGATCAAGAAAGCATACGCAAACACAGCCGATTTTAACCTGGTTTCCCTCGTGGAGGACTAGTCCAGGCCTGAGAACTCTAGCTCAGGATTAAATCCACTATTTGTGAAATAGTAGTTACACCCCGTGCCTTTTCTTCAGAAGAGCACGTCAACTTCTTACAAAGGATCGCAGTGGCGATGCTTGGAATTTTCCAAGCGACTTCTTGAACTCTTGTACAAGACTCCTAACTGAGAGATGCTGAGCACTCGAGGCTTAGAAAGCTTGTGGCTAGTAGATGAAGAAGGGTATGGCTTGTATTGAGCTTTAGAGAGAAGAGAAGAGAAGATTGGATGAACAAAAATGAGAGAATTTTTGGCCTATTTATAGGGTTTTAGCAGGCATAATTCGGCCAGAATTCTGGTAGAAATTTTTAAAAATTTGGCCGTTGGACAACTAGCAACCAGCCAACCCTAAAAATTAGGGTGCTGATTTTTAAGGGACAGAGTTCGGCCCGAACTCTGTGTGGAGGCAGAGTTCGACCCGAACTCTGTCTCCAGAGCACAGAATGGGTCTTAAGGTCCAATGGGCTTATTTTGGATGTGGAGCTTTATGGATTTTGGATAGGTTATAGGTCAAGCCTCAAGAGGTCAGCACAACTCAGCTTACAACAGTCTAGACTCAATAAATATAAAAGTACAGACTCAAAAACGACTTACATTTGCAGAAACTGAGCTATCGTCTGGCTTGAGCTGGATGTAGTCGTCGTGTGTCGTATTGAATTATTACAAGTATTATTTAGTCAATGTTATCAATATTTGGTTGACTGTGACTTTGTGTCAACAATCTCTCCCATATTGATAATTGACAAAATAATAATTGTATATTCAATATTCATACCTGGACACATGTAAAGACATAGCTCCCCCATAATTAGTGCCGAGCTTAAGAATAGCTCCCCCGTAAACAATGCTATGAATCTTGTTTGCCTGTTAATAACATTCTTCCAAAAGCATATATAGACAAAAAGAATATAGAATATACATATCTCCCCCTTTTGGCATTTAGCAATTTAAGATAAACAAGTAATAACTGACAAGCACATCAAAAGATATGAGAAGAAACTGCATATGAACTGATATAATGACCAAATGTCTCAAGAGTCATAATGACATAAACTGATAGAACTACCAAAGTCTCAAAAGTCACAACCCATAATAAGTCGAATACAAACCAAGTACATAAAAGCAACTAAAAATAAAATGCATAAACTATAATCTATTATCCTCAGTAGCAGTAGCAGGGAGTAGTCCATATCCATCATCGAGTGCGTGAAGGCCCAGCGTCGTCCGATGGATCAGTAAAGGAGCGACGAGGGTCCACGAAGGCTGTATCTGGATCCAAGTAGCGAATGACCCAAGGGTCATCGATACGATAGCCCTCACGACCGGGATCTCGCTCCATAGGAATGGGCATGGAAGGATGGCGAGACATGGAATACCGAATATCATGCAGCGAGTTGTCGATAGCACTCATCTGCAAGGTGGTCCGATAATCCAACTGAGTCCAACGATCGTCCTCCAAAGTGAAGCGATCTTGGAGCATGGTCTGAAGAGACCCGAGGGTGGCAGGAGGAGGAGGAGGATCCTGTCTAAGAGGAGGGGCATCTGGCTCATCACAGAATGCTCAGACACTACTGGTGAGCCAATGGCCGCCTGAAGCCTCCTTGCCTTAGAGAGGAAGGCAGGGGCAGGTAAGAATGGACACTCATCAACGGGTACATGAAACGCACAAAAGATCATAGGAAGGTATAATGCATAAACCAAAGATCTTGGTTTCTTCCTACATTTAATCATCCAATCCATCATTGTGCGTAGAAGATTAAAGGGAACATGGAAGTGGAGATGGTATAAGGCCGAGATTTCAAAATAAATGACTTCATCGGTAGAACCTGCTTTGGATATAATGGTGTTAAAAATGATCCGATGAAGCTCATAGAAATAGGGATTGAGGAATTTAGCCAAAAGCTTACGAGGACGTGTGTTAGGGCTACATAAGTCGTCCTTGAAGCTTTCAAGTGAAATCCCTTCGGGAAATTGAAATGATCTAGCTTCAACAATCTTTTCCCAAGAATTAGGCTCTTGAAGCTCAAGATATTCGGCCAATTCAAAATCGTCAAAGGAGATATCAATTCCCGCAACTCGTGAATAAATATGAGTATCATCATGGGTTAAGTTGCAGTAGAACATTTGAATAGCACTACGATAAATGACCGAATTTGTGGTAACAAGTTCATCAAGGCAAAGGTCATGAAATAGTGCATCATATTGTGAAAATATAGTAAAGTTGATAGGGTGTCCCGCAAACACCGGACGTGTCCAAAAATCACTAAACCAATCATTTGAGGCGTCTAGTGATGCAAAATTCGGTCGTCAAAAGTGTTTGGATCATGTGGACGTGGAGGATTGAACAACGGATGGATTTGTTGTTCAATGGTCGGTACAACGGGTGGTACAATGGGCGGTTCAACGGGAGGAGGAGCATTCGACGAGGATGCGCCCTCGGTCCGAAGTCTCTTCCCGCGGTTGAACAAACGAGAAGCCATAACACAATAGATAATGAAAGAAATTGAGATATAGAAGAGTATGGAATTATACCTCAAACTAGTGATGAACAATGTAGGAGAATTGAAAAAGAAGCCTTCTTCTTGAGTTTGGGGAAGAATTGACCTCTAGAAAGGAGAAATTAGGGTTAGGGTTTTGAGAGAATTGTGTTGGAGAAGTGGAAAAGGTGGTAATGAGGAAGGAGAGGGAGGAATAACCGAAAATATGGTGAGGGTTTCTCTTGGTCAGAGCAAATAATGGCCATTGGATCTAACTTTTGATCAACGGCTGAGACTGTTCCCGGTTCTGGAACAGTCAGGCCGAATTCGGCCCGAACTCTGGTAAGTACAGAGTTTGGCCCGAATTTCGGATCCTGGTCACAGAACAGGAATCAGGCAAAAAATGAAAAAGAATGATTAAGCAAGAAAGACCAATCTAAGACATGAGTATAATTACAAGAAAGATCCAAGAAGTAAACAGATGAAATGAGTTTGAAGCGGCAATATGAAGTTGAAAAAATAGTATTTCAGCATGTGATAAATAAAAATAAACCATATAATAAACAAGGAATTATATCATAATTCAATATTTTGAAGCTGCCATGGGTTAGCTGCAGGGGCCGGATCCCAGCTAGCGGTAGTCCTGAGAACTAGTGCACCGTGTCGCTTAGCCTTTTACGCCTTGTTGTCAGAAGGACCCTTTTGGCTTGTACCCATAGCAAGTTCATCATAAGAGAATCAAGATATACTCGATATTTATGCAGGTTTATTTTAATTTACAACAACTTCATCTAAAATTCCAAGTTCACGACAAAGAAAATTGAAGCGCTCTTCGAATAATGGCTTTGTGAAGAAATCTGCTAACTGATGATCAGTGTCAATAAATTCTAAGTTAATCGTGCCATTTTGCTGATGATCACGCAAAAAGTATTGACGTATCTCAATGTGCTTCGTGCGTGAGTGACAAATGGGGTTCTTAGTAAGATTTATAGTACTAGTGTTGTCACAAAAGATTAGAATATGCATGAAAGATAAGTTATAGTCTTCAAGGGTTTGCTTCATCCACAGAATTTGTGCACAACAACGCCCAGCTGCGATGTATTCAGCTTCTGTTGTCGATAGTGCGACAGAATTCTGCTTCTTGCTAAACCAAGAGACTAAAGCATTTCCTAATAAATGACACGTACCGCTCGTACTTTTACGGTCGACCTTGCATCCGGCGAAGTCAGCATCAGAGTAACCAATGAGGTTAAATGATGTTGACTTGGGATACCATAGGCCCACTGTAACCGTACCCTTAAGGTATCGAAAGATACGCTTAACCGCGGTCATGTGTGATTACTTAGGATTTGCTTGATATCTGGCACACAGGCAAACGCTAAACATAATATCAGGGCGACTAGCAGTAAGGTAGAGTAGACTGCCTATCATACCTCGATACTTACGTTGATCTACGGGTTTACCGCTATCATCTGGTTCAAGTTTGGTTAAAGTAGCCATTGGAGTGCTGATTGGTTTGACGTTGTCAAGGTCGAATTTCTTCAGCATGTCCTTTGTATACTTCGACTGACAGATGAAGGTTCCATTTGACATTTGTTTGACTTGCAGCCCAAGAAAGTAGTTGAGCTCCTCCATCATGCTCATCTCAAACTCGGTCTGCATACACTTGGCTAAATCTTGACAAAGGGTTTCATCAGTAGAACCAAATATAATATCATCTACGTATATTTGAACTAAAAGAATAGTGTCCTTGAAAGATTTTATGAAAAGTGTGGTGTCAATTTTCCCTTTTGAAAAACCTTTCTCAAGCAAGAAGTTGCTTAGCCGTTCATACCAAGCTCTAGGGGCTTGTTTGAGGCCATACAACGCTTTCTTTAGCTTGAACACGTGGTCGGGAAATTTGTGATTTTCGAAGCCAGGAGGTTGTTTCACATAAACTTCCTCCTTAATAAATCCATTCAAGAAAGCACTTTTAACATCCATTCACAAAGCATCCGAATGGATTCTAATCTAGAAACAGGAGCATACGTCTCATCGTAGTCGATACCTTCCTCTTGGTTATATCCTTGGGCTACTAGACGAGCTTTGTTGCGTGTGACTGAACCATTTTCATTCACTTTGTTTCTAAAAACCCATTTAGTACCAATAATCGAGTGATTAGCCGGTCTAGGAACGAGTTCCCATACTTGGCTCCTCTCGAATTGGTTGAGTTCCTCTTGCATAGCAGAAAGCCAAAATTCATCATTGAAAGCTTCTAAAGTATTTTTTGGCTCAATTTGTAAAATAAAGGCAGTGCTAGCAATAGAGTCTCTTAATGATGATCTAGTAGTTACTCCACGTGAGACCTCGCCGATTACCAAATTTTCTGGATGTGATGGCTTGAAAGAGAATTTCTTTGGCAAGCCCTCCAGAGAATTGGTTTCGGTTGTGGTGTTCATTGGAGTAGAAGTTGATGGCTCAACATCATCATCAAGAGTAGCTGCTGTACTGTTATCTTCATCAAAAGTCACATTTGTAGACTCTTCCACAATTAATGAGCGTTTGTTAAAAACTCTATATCCCTTACTTTTGGCAGCATAGCCAAGAAAATACCATCGTCAGCTTTGGCATCAAATTTGCCTAAGTTGTCTTTGGTGTTAAGGATAAAGCATCTACAACCAAAAACTCTAAAATAAGAAACATTTGGGGTTCTCCAAAACCAAAGCTCATAGGGTGTTTTCTTCGTAATGGGACGAATAAGCACCCTATTTAAAATGTGGCATGCTGTACTGACAGCTTCAACCTAAAAGTATTTCGAAAGTGAAAACTTGTTCAACATGACTCAAGCCATATCGCCGAGAGTCCTATTCTTCCGCTCCACAATGCCATTTTGTTGAGGAGCTCTTGGACAAGAAAACTCATGATCAAAGCCATTAGAATCACAAAACTTTTCAAAATTAGAATTTTTGAATTCGCCTCCATGATCACTTCGGATTCGAGTAATCATGTAGCCTTTTCCGTTTTGAACTTTCTTTGCAAAAATCTTGAAAACTGAGATAGCATCACTTTTATTTGTAAGAAAGAAAACCCAAGTAAATCTTGAAAAGTCATCAACAATAACAAAGGCATAGAGTTTTCCACCGAGACTGGCTACTCTACTAGGGCCAAATAAATCCATATAGAGGAGTTGTAAAGGTCTAGAAGTACTTACAGAGTTTATAGAATGAAATAAAGACTTAGTTGTCTTATTCAATTCATATTCGGCATATACCGAGTCCTTTTTGAATGTGATATCGGGCAAGCCTTAACTAGCTTCTTAGTCGATAGCTTGGATATAGTATCCATGTTGGCATGACCAAGACGCTGGTGCCATAATAATCTTTTGTCCTTATGAGCATATAGGCATCTACCCACATTGTTAGTATCTATAGACAAATAAAAAATATAAATATTATCCTCACTTACCCCTTCAAAAGCAATGTCTCCCATTGACCTATCATAAATAAAACATTTGTTTTGTCTAAAGTTAATGTCATATCCATGGTCAGCAAGATGACTAATGCTAAGCAGGTTATGCTTTAACTCGGTCACTAGGCAGACATCCTTTATTACGGGAGAGGGAGGATAGCCAATAATACCATTACCTATAATATAACCTTTTAGGTTGTTGCCGAAGGATACATATCCTTCTCTCTTCATCGATAGTGATGCGAAAAGATTTGCGTCTCCCGTCATATGCCGCGAGCATCCACTATCGAGAATCCACTTACTTTTAGTTGAGGAGGGAAGGTCCACCTACATCAAAAGTAGATGTGACCTTTGGTACCCAAGTTCTTGAGGGTCCTGAAAAGTTAGTTTTTGGAAACCATGCATATATCTTTCTATCTACTAATCTTCTAATTCTACATTGTGGTGAAATATATCTATGTAAATCATAATAAGTACATGTAGCATTCCTATTTATATTAGGAGCATGCTGATGATGTCTATAAGTAGAGTGATGAGGAGAAGTATGATGATATGTAGAATTAGCATGGTGATGATGACTATGTGTAGAGTGGTATGGAGTGTCATGGTGATATTGTCTATATGGAGTAGCATGGTGATGATGTCTATATGTAGAGTGATGGTGATGCTGTTTTTGTGTAACATGGTGATGATTGTACCTATGTATAGCATGATGATTTTGTGACATATGATAGTTATTTCTACGTGCATGTGGTTTGTGTGCTTTGTGAAAGTGTATGTATATGTAAGCATGATTACGTGTTGCAGGTGGATGACGTGGGTGACTAGTGTGAGAAGTATCATGCTTTGTGTATGTCTCTTGGGTTTGAGGTTGAGCAACCTATTTTCCCAATTTAGTCTCTAGTTTCTTAGAGACAGCTTGCAGTTCAGTAATCTTAGCATTCAAACCATGCATCTTAGTAATAAAAATCTTGTCTATACTCTTTTCTTCTGCAAGCTCCGTGTTGAGTGCTGTGATTTCTTGTGTTTGTTGTTCAATGCGTGCTTCGGCATCATGTAAGCTTATTTTAAGCTTAGATACCTCATCCGTGGGTGAAGTGTCTCTAATATTATCAAGCAGTAAAAAAAGTCTTTGAATTTCGACTTCATGACTTTTGATCTTGTCCTTGGCATGTTTGTATTTACCAATGACCTTTTTGTGATCATTAAGCAAATCGGTGAAAGCATCGCCAAGTTCATCAAAAGTGAAGTCATCAAGAGTTTCGTTTGATACCTTGTCGGATGTTGCCATTAGGCACACATTTGCAGTATCTTGAGGAGAATCATTTTCTTCCTCGGAGTCACTAGCTTCACTTTCATGCCAAATGCTCATGTTGGCATATTTCTTTGAGGAAGTCTTCTTGTAAGGTTTCTCATAGCGGTTGCTCTTCTTTAAAAATGGACAGTCTTTTCGGACGTGTCCTGTCTTCTTGCAACCGTAGCAGGTTGGCTCTTCTTCATCGTCTTCTTGTGGTTCCTTCTTTCTTCGGTTGAAGCGAAGGAATTTCTTAAAGTTACGGACGAGGAGAGCTTGATCATCACCTTCTGAGTTCTCGTCATCCGTCTCTTCGGGGTCAGCCCTCCGTCGGTGAGCTTTGAGTGCGATCTCCTTAGCCTGAGGAGCAGGCTCTTCGAAGTCCTTGAGGTCAAGCTCATGAGTCATCAGCTTTCCCATCAAGGTCTCCATGGACATGGTTGTAAGATCATTTCCTTCTATGATGGCTGTCACCTTAGGGTTCCAAATCTTTGGGAGTCCCTTAAGTAGCTTGCGAATCTTCTCGTGATTTGAATATTGTTTGCCGAGCGAAGACAGGGGGTTGATGATGTCGAGAAATCTTGTAAACATTTGCGTGATCGTCTCATTTGGCTTCATCTTGAAAGCCTCATATTCTTGAGTGAGACGGCTTATCTTTGATTCCTTGACTTGGGTGGTTCCTTCATGCGTCACTTCTAGAAGTCTCCATACTTCGTGAGATGTGGTGCATGTAGATACCCTGTTGAACTTATTCCTGTCTATAGCACAAAATAAAGTATTAATAGCTCTCGCGTCTAGACTTGCCTGTTTCTTCTCCTCGTCAGAATATTTGTTTTGTGATTTTTCAACGAGATCACCATTGACAACTATTCTGGCGGGCTTTTTGTAACCATCAGTGACGATAGTCCACAGGTCAAAGTCTAGCGACTTGAGATAAAAGCCCATCCTTGTTTTCCAATATGTGTAGTTTGTTCCATCAAATAGGGGAGTCCTATGAGTGGACTGCCCTTCACCGTGATTGGAAATCAAGGATTGTGTGGTTGCCATGGATCAGCTCTAGGATGTTAGTCCTTGTTGAGAGAACAGAGCTCTGATACCAATTGAAGAACAGATGGCAACTCGAGAGGGGGGTGAATAGAGTTTATAGCGATAATAGCCAATTAAAAATTTAAACTCTTTCACAAGAAAAACTAATCAGAGTAAATACGAAAATAAATAAGGATCAAGAAAGCATACGCAAACACAGTCGATTTTAACCTGGTTTCCCTCGTGGAGGACTAGTCCAGGCCTGAGAACTCTAGTTCAGGATTAAATCTACTATTTGTGAAATAGTAGTTACACCCCGTGCCTTTTCTTCAGAAGAGCACGTCAACTTCTTACAAAGGATCGCAGTGGCGATGCTTAGAATTTTCCAAGCGACTCCTTGAACTCTTGCACAAGACTCCTAACTGAGAGATGCTGAGCACTCGAGGCTCAGGAAGCTTGTGGCTAGTAGATGAAGAAGGGTATGGCTTGTATTGAGCTTTTGAGAGAAGATAAGAGAAGATTGGATGAATGAAAATGAGAGAATTCTTGGCCTATTTATAGGATTTTAGCAGACAGAATTCGGCCAGAATTCTGGTAGGAATTTTCAAAAATTTGGCCGTTGGACAACTAGCAACCAGCCAACCCTAAAAATTAGGGTGCTGATTTTTAGGGGACAGAGTTCGGCCCGAACTCTGTGTGGAGACAGAGTTCGACCCGAACTCTGTCTCCAGAGCACAGAATGGGTCTTAAGGTCCAATGGGCTTATTTTGGATGTGAAGCTTTATAGATTTTGGATAGGTTATAGGTCATCTCAAGAGCTCAGCACAACTCAGCTTACAACAGTCTAGACTCAATAAATATAAAAGTACAGACTCAAAAATGACTTACATTTGCAGAAACTGAGCTGTCATCTGGCTTGAGCTGGATGTAGTCATCGTGTGTCGTATTAAATTATTACAAGTATTATTTAGTCAATGTTATCAATATTTGGTTGACTGTGACTTTGTGTTAACAAATACTGCACGTGTACTGTAAACTGATGCTAGGCCCCAAATAGAAAGATCACTCTAATAAATGTTTGCTCAGATGGCTACTTAGTGTTGGTTTAGGCGAGTGGGTTGGTTCTGCTCGCCAGTACATAGATGATGTACTGACCCATGTTGTGGGCACTCTTTTTTAGGTGCTTTTGCTTGGAAAGCTCAGTACACGAAGATCGGCTTGATCAGGTCCCCGACATCGAAGATTTATTGGACGTACAGAAGCTCTCCTTGCAAAAGATGACGTATTCTGTTTATAAAGGACATAATGTATGGAACGTTGTAATCAATTGTACCAGTGACTTGTAAGCCAAATTGACATATATCCAGTTGTAAAAGCCTATGTATCAAAGTGTATCCTCCAATGTATGCTACAAAGTCAATGTATCAAGTATCCAATGTAAGCCTTAATGGCATGTGTTCAGTGGCTATTAATGTAAAGTAGGATGTGTTGTAAACCTTGTACTCTATTGCAAGCCTTGTACTTTACTTCAAGTTATTAATAAAAAGATTATATTCTTTATGTCTTATTGTGACTTCAAGTTATTTGCTCGTTCCACTACTTTGAATCAATAATGGATTTGTTCAATATAAGAGATATTATCCTAATTAACTTTAATTTGTCTGATTGTGCCGCTGCGATGTGATCCTATTTGAAGATTATCACTTTATGTATCGTCTTTACCTTGTACAAGTGCAATACTAGACTTGTACGACATCACGCCAATGCGAGGACGATCGATTCCTAGAGATAAATGTGAGGATGATCGATTACCAGAGATAAATGCAAGGACAAATGACTCTATGGTATCGGGGTGTGACAGTGCATGTATGCTCAAGAATTTGAAGTGTATCACAAATATAACAAGAAGTGACCCTGAATACTTGTGCTGCATAGATAATGGTTAATTGAAATATAAAATTGTCGGACTGGATTGGCATGGATTATTCGATCCTTGCGATATGAGATTTTGAATGCTGGGAAACGAATGGGATTGAGAACCACGAAATGTGTTGGATAGTGTCAGTAGATGGTGTGACGGTATGGATGGTTGTCGGTTGGGTTATAGATTGCTGGAGTATGACTTAGTGGTATAACTTTGTCGTACAGACTAAATAGTATGATCAAGATCGATAACCCTTGAATAGTTAGCCTCAATATATAGATCTATTTGGATACAAAGGAATTGGAATAGAATTCGAATCGTTGGGAAATTTACTTGATAGATTATTATATAGTTTGGAATCGTATGTCAGATTGGAATTTAGACCGTAATCTTGCTAGATCGATCTTAGTCGATCGTTGGGTAAGTCTAGAATGAGCCTCTGTGGGAACTAGTTCCTTGAGGATGAAACTGGATAGATAGACTTGACCCTAGGGTCCGTGGACTGCATAACCAATTGTCGGCATAGTCGATAATGGGGATTAGTTGTTCAGATTAAGTTGATACACATAGGTTTGGACAGAGTTGCTTGAAATTGTCGGTTGCTTATTGGCCATAAGAATAAGAAGTTAGTATGATCCCTAGTAGCCGTCCACTCTAGGGGAGTCACCTGAATGATTATTTTTAGCTGTTGGTGTAGCTAACCTTAGAGACTAGACCAACAAATATGTAGCCGTTGACGACCCATAGGATGACCTTGTGGTATTGAACGAGAGATGGTGCCGATGAATATGACCTAAGGAATTATATGCTTCAACTTGTGCCTTAGAGATGTTTGACCCATGTGAAGTTATATATCAGCCTTAAGTGGGAACTGCAATTGTGGGATAAGACTTGATTTTTATATATCGAAAATTGAATTGTCTCATAAGATGGAATTGACTACTCTGGATGGGAATGTTGGATCGGTATCAAAAGTCGGTTAGTTGGATTAATATGAAATATTGCGTATCGAGTTGGCAGGATGGATATTATGTTGGAAGGAATGTTGCATGGAATTATATGCTTGGATCAAGTACTTGATAGTAAGTGACCATCAGAATGTATCCTTTAGAGATGAATTACCTCGGTATGAAGGAATAGAAATGTATATTGATTATTGTGAACTCTTGTATTGTTGGTTTCAAGTTAGACCCTTGGCCCGAATATTAGAAATATAGTACTTGGATAAGGAACTTATCCAAGTTGTCCCCGATGTTAAGTGTTGTGGCTTAAAAGTTAACGATTGTGACAAAGCGAACGAAGTAATAAGTCAATTGAAAGGATGCTAAGTCGGATTTGGGGAAGAGAGTTATACCATGGGTAATCGAATTGTACTAACACGGAAGTTGGTTGAAGTAGATATATTTTGGGGACGCCTAAAGTATGTGTATGGATCCAACCGAGGTGATTAGTTGCGACCAAAATAACACTGTCGGGAGAGCTTATCGAATCCAACTAGCACGAACTTTGGCTGAAATACATATATTTTGGGGACGCCTAAAGTATGTGTATGAATCCAAACGAAGTAACAGACTGCAACATGATGGAGCTGCATGGAAGAATGTTGGTGAATCAATGAGAAGTGCAAATATTTTGGGAAAGAGAAAGACGGATTGAATCATTGATTAATTAAGTGATACAGTTGGACAACGATATCGAGATGCTCAAAAGATCTGAACTAAATATTGAATTGAAGCTGAATGAGTAACTTGATGTGACTAAGTGAATTAGTAGATTGAGTTATTCTCTTAAGTTTCGAGGACGAAACTTTTTTGAGTGTTATATTATGTAATGCCCCCCTCCGCACGAGGCATTTGGTTGGCTTGTTGGATGCGATCAGAACTTTAGACAGTGGCTTGTGTTGGAATCGAGATATTTGAGACTGATAAAGTCTCTTAGCTGGACGAATGGAATGAGTATTGGAACGTAGCTCGCTTGTGGGGCAATGTCTAGTAGAAATATGTGTGATCAGAACAAGAAAGACCATTTATGCAAAGTTAGTAGAACTGTCCTTTCTTCTATACTCCTTCATGCTTAATAAAATAAAGTATTGTATTGTTATGAATTATCCCCAAATGTTCCATTATTTAGTTGCTAAATAATATAGATGCTTATACTGAGAATCGCTAAAATGAATAACGCATGAACATCGAACTACTGAATAAATAACACTTGAACTACCAATATGAATTGATGCCTGAAATGAAATGACAATGTCCCTTATGTTCAAGTGACGCTCTTATAAAAGCTGCTAAACTGAATGAAATACTGAATCATGTACACTTTGTGTAACTATTGCATAGATATGTGGTGATGTCTGTTTTTCGTCACTGTGAAATGAATGAGATGCTATATGTCCCTTGAGAACTGAATGATGTGATAATGCTTCAATGTATTTGAGTTGATGCAATGCGGAATAAATGAATTAATACAATGAGAAATGATGAGGCTTGGGATTGTAGAGATCACCAAGTAAAATGATGGTAATGATGGAAATAAATAAGTCATTTAACATGACTTGGATGAGATGAGATGAGATGATGCACTGTTGCCTTTACTTCTTTTATTATTTTACCATGTGTTTATGTTTTACGATCGAGTCGGACACACATTCGCATGGTCATGGACAACTTATGCACAAGGTTTGGTGATATATTTTCTCGAAAGTTACCCCGGGACGTTAGGGGGACCGATTCGACCTTGGAGGAAACATTAGCGTGCTAGTGGGAGCACGAGTCTTTCGAGGCATCCTTACAGGCTAGCTACCTACTATGGAGTCATCGAATTACCTTGAAGTCCTATATGGTAAAAGTCCATATGGTATAACAACGTCAGTGACCATGTTGTCAGGATGCACGCTAATAAATATTTTGTGAATACAGAGTAAGTATATCACCTAACCTGTATTTGATGTTGGTACGAGGAGTTGGCTATCGGTAAGAAATCACTTAAATGTGATTTAATATATATATATATATATATATATATATATATATATATATATATATATATATATATATATATATATATATATATGTTGGTTCAACTTGCCTGCTTAACATGCTAAATGAAATGATGATGTGATGTTGCCTTTCTAATGAGAAATTCTATAACATGCTTAACATATTAAATACAGTATGCTAAAGTGTTGCCTTGCTAAGAGAATCACTATAGCATGTTTGATATAAGTTAACTCAATTGCTGCTTGAATGATGCCTCTACATAAATATTGTTAGAACTTGATAACACCAAGTATGTTTCATTGATGCCTTTACATAAAGAATGTTATGTCATGCTTGCATGTTTCAATGAATAATGCAGATAAACTATAAACTGATGCTAGGCTTGCTCAGATGACTACTTAGTGTTGGTTTAGACGAATGGGCTGGTTCAGCTCGCCAGTACATAGATGATGTACTGACCCACGTTGTGGATACTCTTTTTTGGTGCTCTTTCTTAGGAAGCTCAGTACGCGAAGATCGGCTTGATCAGTCATGCGGTATCGAATATTTATTGGGTATGCAGAAGCTCTCCTATCAAAATATGATGTCTTCTGTTTTTAAATGGCATAATGTATGGAATATTGTAATTAGTTGTAGCAGTGAGTTGTAAGCCAAATTGGCATACCCAGTTGTAAAAGTCTATGTATCAAAGTTTATCCTCCAATGTATGCTACAAAGTCTATGTATCAAGTATCCAATGCAAGCCTTAATGGCATGTGTTCAGTGGCTATCAATGTAAAGTGGGATGTGTTGTAACCTTGCACTCTATTACAAGCCTTGTGCTTTGCATCAAGTTATCAATAAAGAGGTTATATTCTTCATGTCTTATTGTGACTTCAAGTTTTATGCTCGTTCCACTACTCTGAATCAATAATGGGTTTTGTTCAATACAAGAGATATGTATCCTGATTATCTTCAATTTGTCTGCTTGTGCTGCTGCGATGTGATCCTATTTGAAGATTATCACTTTATGTACCGTCTTTGCCTTATACAAATGCAATACCAGACTTGTACAACATTACGTCCCTGCGAGGATGATTGATTTCCAGAGATAAATACGAGGACAAATGATTCTGTGAAATCGGGACGTGACACTAAGTCCTTCATGTCAGAGGAATTACTCAATTCTTTCTTCAACCTGTCAAGCTTGGATATATCTTTTCCAACAACAAGCATATCATCAACATACGAAGAGAGAGCACTACAACAAAAACACCTTTTACAATGGCTAAAAAGCATCATAAATGACGTCTATAATGCTTTATTGTAAGCCCACGAACGTTATAAAAACCAGTGTTATAAATGTTTCCTAAAATCGTTATATATTCTCTATTTATATATAACATTTTCTCCTAAAAAACGTTATAAATATGACGAACATATATAACACTTATTTTTCAAAGTGTTATAAAGAAGTTTTATATATATATATATATATATATATATATATATATATATAAAAAAAAAAAAATATATATATATATATATATATATATATATATATATATATATATATATATATATATAAAATATATATATATATATTTTATATATATCACTTATTTTTCAAAGTGTTATAGATAAGTTTATATATATACAACACTTACTTTCAAAGCGTTATAAATATGAAATCTATTATATAACGTATTTTTCAAATTGCTATTAATGAAATGCGCTTGCACACACACACACACACATACACACACACACATCACTTGACAAAGCGTTATAAAATGCATACTCAGTAATGTTCGATTCTGAAACATTTATTTCGAACCAGGCACAACATAAATTATTTTAATATAAATTTAACAAACACTTAAAATATTCTTTTTGAATTAAAAATATCATTTAATCTTGTTCCAAAAGTACATAATACCACCATCTTAATTACATTCGTCAACATATATATATATATATATATATATATATATATATATATATATATATATATATATATATATATATATATATATATAATATATAATATATATATATATATATATATATATATATATATATATATTAAATGTTGAAGAATGTATATATATATATATATATATATTAATTACATTCTTCAACATTTAATATATATATATATATATATATATATATATATATATATATATATATATATATATATATATATATATATATAATCCACGATAACCATGGTGGCCGAAGCCTTCATTAAAAACAAGAAAAATAGAGGAGCGATGGAGTAGGGAGATGGCCCTTGCTCCTATAGGTACGGGGCAGAGGCCCCTCGTAGCAAAGCCAATGATGCTAAGCCGAAGAGACAATGCACCCTATTAACTACTTCTTATTGTTAGAGCGAAGAGAGAGTCATGGTGTTAGCGCCTAGCCTGAATAAATTCGACGAAGAATTTGTGGAGGTTCGGTAGTGATGCCAGGGCTGCGTCCGACTTGTGAACCCTGTCCCTGAAAGCCTGTTGGGATCTGATAGCGAGGGCAGTAAGGATGCTGATCTCTTTGACATCCTCGCCTTTTGGAGTGGAGTCCACGATCTTAGCAAAGAAGATCATCAATCTGTTCTTGGTCTCCTCATCCGAGACCGGTTCTTCCATGACTTCTTCTTCTTCGTCTTCTTTTTCTTCTTCTTCCACTTCTGCCTCTTCTTCTTCTTCTGTGGGCTCCTCCGATGCTTGATCATCCTCGAAACCTAAACCTTCTTCCTCCGTGGGATTGGCTTCTAGATCTTTCTTTAGTAAGATGGACTCCAGAATGACTTCAGGGTGCATCGAGCCGAATAATTCGATGTTTGTGTGGAGGCTCGATCCGGGATTCGAGAATTGGGCGGTGCACTTAAGCTTGTCCGACTGAGACGATGTTGTAATGACAGGCGAGGGTGTACATTCCCTGCTAACGGATTCCATAGCCAGGGAGATGTCTTCCGAGGTGGCACCAGTGGGAGGAGACTCCGGAAGGGTTTCTGAGGGTTCGGCATCGATGAGGTTGAATTTGATAGCAAGGTTAAGGAGATGGGGTTTGTGTGGGACAAGGGTCTTCGCCAGGGGCTTAGGGGTGGGTTGTGGGAGGTTTCTACGCTGGCTTCAAATCGAGTGTAGGAGTTGGGGAGAGGTAAGATGGGGGGTTGTTGGCAGTTGGGTGCAGCCTTCCTGAAGTTCTTCTTCAGCTCTAGATGTGCTATAGAGCAATATTTCGTTAGATGCCCTCTCTTGTGGCAATGTTAGCAGTAAGCGGTGTTGTTGTCATAGATTAACTGCTGGGTTAGCAACTTAATGTCGAGCGAGATTTGAATCTGAGTGGGGAGATCTTTCGAAATGTCGAGTTCCATGCATATTCTAGCATAATTTCCCTTAGACAGAATTGCTTGTTTCCTCAGCCAAGGCCACGAACTTTCTGAAGGAGTTAGCTATCCGCTTCAAATCTGCGGGAACAAAACAAATCAGGGGGAGGTTTGGGAGAGTCACCCATGCTGAGACTATCGCTGAGTCTTCGGAAGAGTCAAAATTTGGAGACCATTTAAAGATTATGAAAGATAGATTGTCTATGCTGTCTGTACCTCTTATCCAGACTAATTTGTAGTCGGAATCTAATGATAGGTGGATGTAGATGTGTTTAGGGTCCATGGGGGCAACCTTATACCTCGATGCGATGCCCCAATTGGCAATCTTGTCTTGTACCCGCGACAGCTTTGGGCATCTTGATGAGAATCTCAGGACTAATGTGTGAGTGAAAGTCACTGACAGGGAGGTGATTTCGTCTGGCGAGAAGGGCATAAGGATCCCGGTCATATCAGACGGTTGGGGGAGGTCGATGTCAGGCAACTCGATCTCGGATACCGGCACAAAAGACTGAATATCCTGGACATGTCTAAGTTTGTCAGCGCACGCCCCTGCTGTGGGGGGGACAGGGCTACGCTCGAGCTGGATGCATGATAAGCCCCAACATCTCCCACGCACAGGGCAGTACGGGGAAATCGAAGTCGGAGGAAATCTCCAGAAAGCACGCCTGGTCGGCAAGAGGTGCGGCTAGCCGCACAACCTGAGCTGGAAGCGCTTTGGCGCCGAGCAAGGGTGCGACTCCAAGCTGGCTGGAGGGGAGTGGCCGACTCGAAGAGGGCCCGGAAGAGGGTGGGACGGGCCGAGACGCGCCTGAGGAGAGTGGCAACGCCTCGTCCACGATGCTGGTGCACACTGATATGGGCCATGGCTGCCTTGCAAGTGGCGCTATGCCTATCTGGAATCGACCCGCTGGAGGCGTGGTAGACGCCGAACACTCGAAAAGATCGGCACCGGGAGACGCCTGGGAGAGGAGTATGCTCGTATCCCAGACCGGATCAGCCAATCATGATGCAGTCACGCCTGATGGTGAAGGCTTCATGCACTCGACAGACGAATGGCACTGGTTGGGGGACAAGGGGAGGTACGAGCCAGTGGAGGGAGCGCCTTGAAGGTAGGCTCCGTCCAAAGTCACACCGGCCTGCAGGAAGACGACGAGGCATCCTGCTCTGGTGAGGGCGTACGCCAGAGGAGGCGGTGGGTGAGCAACTCGTGGAAGAGTGTTGTTCGGGTCAACGCCAAAAGGCGACCGGGGGAGTAGGACGTCAGGGTGCACGCACGCCAAAAGGCTCGCGCCACTGACTGGATCTGCCATGCATGGCGCAGGCACATAAGGTGATGTCAGCATAGAATTTGAATTTGAAAGATCAGCATGTAGGCAGAGAAAGCGGGCTCGAGCTCCGAGATGGTGTGGGCGGGATGGAGGCCGCTCCAACTTGGATACTCGTCTCCGCCTTGCCCACTCGGGGGCAAAAAACTAATGGTCGCCGACGCTACATAGAAGCGAGGGCGAACAGAGGGGTGGGGGTGTGCGAAGGGGGTGCTGAGGATGAAGATCCCGGTGAACCCGATAGGAACAAAAGGTCGACTGGCCAAGGGTCCGCCGATCGGAGAGGAAGGAGGTTCGACGGTGAGCGCGCCTCCGTGGCCGCTACACCGGAGGGGGACCGGCCATGCTCGCTGTTGCAGGCGAGGGTACGGTGGAACAAGGAGGAGGGGGAAGAGAAGACGCAGAGAACGGGAAGGCGGAGAGGGACAAGCTGAGGACCAGGGGGCCTCCCAGCCGCTGGCCGTGGCCGGAGCCAGCCGACGGGGCTGGGAATTAGGAGGGTGCCTCCATGGGGAGCTCAGAGGAGAGAGTATATTATATTATTATACACACACACACACATATATATATAAATATAAATATATATATATATATATATATATATATATATATCAATGGATCATAAACCCTAACCCTAGAAAGAAAGGTGAAGGAAGAAGAAGATGATGAGGATGGTGATCGGTATCGTGACCTCATCGAAGCTAATCTCCTTTACGAAGGCGGCATCCATACTCTCCCGCTTTACCGCCGCCGGCGCGCCCCACGACATCACCGCCTACCTCCACCAGGCCTCCGGTGCCTTTAAGGACCTCGTCGGCTTCCATCGACAGATCCGGGGGGAATACCGTGACGACGACGCCGGAGAAGAAGAGGAGGAAGTGAAGAAGATCGAGAACCCTATCCCGACTCGAGGAATCGATGCTAACGGAGCCATTGAGAAGAAGAAGAAGAAGATGATGAAGAGCAAGATGGAGAAGAATGGTGGAGATGGCATGGGAAGAAGAAGAATAAGAGGAAGCATTCAAGACGAGAGGAGGACGGAAGCAAGGTCCGGGAGAGGAAGAAGAAGAGGAAGAAAACTATTGCTGGAAATTAAGACATGTAAAAAAAACCCATGGTGGATTGTAACATGAATTTTGGTAGGATGATTGATGAGTGGATTGTGTTCATATATATATATATTATATATATATATATATATATATATATATATATATATATATATATTTTAATATATATATATAGAAGAGGAAGCATTCAAGAAGAGAGGAGGATGGAAGCGAGGTCCGGGAGAGGAAGAAAATTGTTGTTGAAAATTAAGACATGTAAAAAACCCATGGTGGATTGTAACATGAATTTTGGTAGGATGATTGATGAGTGGATTGTGTTCATATATATATAGGAGGTCGAGCCCTCCGCTCCATCCCCTCGGAGGTCGAACAATCCCCCGTCCCCTCCTCTGCCTGGCTTCATCGAGCCCCCCTCCCTCTGGTCGAGCCCCCCTCCCCTAGGCTTCCAGAGGAAGCGCCCCTCCCTCCGCCCGGAGGTCGAGCCCCCCGCTCCCTTCCCCGGAAGGTAGAGCCGTCCCCCTCCCCTTCTCTTCCTGGCTCCCTCGAGCCCCCCTCCCTCTGGTTGAGCCCCTCTTCCCTTATCTCCCAGAGGGAGCACCCCCTCCCTCCGCCCGGAGGTCGAGTGTTGGAACTGGGAATTCCCAGGACCCTTCCTTTGGTATGCGTATTGATCGATAGAAAGTTAAACATATCTAATACGTGTTCTAACCCTTCATAGGCGGAAACTAGGGTTCACGAATTATAACTGTGACGGAAAGGAGACAAGTAATTCCTGGCAATCTCGAGCAGACGACCCCAAGATCTTCTGCACGTATTCCTTTCTCGAGTTGGACGTCGTGTGGGCGACGATCTTCCAACCTTTTCTTCTCCTTGGAAGCACTCTCTTTCTCTCCTTACATGAATCACGAATTTAGAGAAAATTTTAGATTTCTGATCAGTAATCTGGCGGCCAGAGAATAGAGGATATATATAGGCTACGGCAGGGACCATGAGGAGAAATTAGGGTTAGGCCTCCTAACGGATCTAGATATCCCGTGTTCAGCCCGAACACACAATCCAGGCCCATTAACAATAGCTCGGTCCACTAACGAGCTATTGTTGCACTACCTCCCTAATCCCAAATTATGTTTGTGGGCTCCTTTTATTATATGCTCGTTTGGCTCCCCATGTTAAGATATCGTATGTCCATCGATTAAATTAAGTTACTGACAACTATATTGATTCGACATCTTTTATCCTTAAGTAGTACCGCTCAACTTTATTTGTCATGTCGGATATAATCCACCTGCAGGGTTTACATGACAATCCTTATGAGCTCCTTAAGAGGACATCATCAACCCGATGTATCGGGACATGGATTCCATTTATAATCAACAGCCCATCATACATACAATGTTATTACCCAATTCATAGAGGTTGTTGATCCATAATGAATCTCACTCTTTTATGAGTCAAAGTAATGCACATTGCATATACATGTCCGTTATTATATCCGAATTAAGAGTACAAGCATCCATAATAACAGAGGTGTTTGTTCTCTTATGTAGTCAGTACAAAAAGAACAACCTCAAATGGTCCTGCTCAATACACACAAAGTGTACTAGTATAAACCTATAGTCAAGATAGACTAATACCATATTACACTACAACCTTTCCAATAGATTGTCCAAGTCCATCTAGGTTGTGAACTATTTATATACTCCATAGGAAACTGATAATATGATCTTTTGTGTGACACCACACACCATATTATCTACAATATAGAATATCAGACATTTGCATTAACACTTGCAACAAATACAATATGCAAACATTTGCCCATATGATTCACATTCAAAATTTAAGGAAATAAGGTTACTACAAAAGTGATGGTTTTAGTATATAACCCTAACACCCCCCGCTCCCTCCCTCCGGAGTTCGAGGCCCCCCCTCTCTCTGCCTCCGCCTTTGCCACCCCCCTCCGGTTCACCTCCCCCGCCGGAGCCCCCCTGGCTTCGGGCTGCGCGCAGGGGGGCCCGAGGCTCCCTCGAGCCGTGTGCCCCCCTCGGGCAGAGAGACCCACTCCCCTTCGGGCATAGAGCCCCCACCCCCCCTCGAGTAGTGCACCTGTTCCCCCCCCTCGGGCCTCTCGTTGTTGAGGTCAATTTTTGAAATTTCGGTTTCAAAATTTTGAAATGATCTAAAATTTCGTAACATTTCAAATTTTGGTTGTTTCGAAATTTTGCAATTTCGAATTTTAACTTTTTGAATTTCTTACCTTGCTTAACAGGGCCCTTTTGTGTCTTTCGCCTGTACCTGTCTGTATTGCTTTCCATGAGCTCCTTTTGCTTTTCATAAAATGTCTTTTTCTTTAATATATATATATATATTTTTTAATATAATATATCTATCTATATATATATATATATATAGATATATATTATATATTATATATATATATATATATATTTATATTTATATTTAGATATATAGATATTATTTATTATATATATATATATTATATAATATATCTATATATAATTTTATATATATATATATATATATATATATATATAATATATATATATTTATATATATATATATATATATATATATATAATATATATATATATCTATATAAATTATATATATATATATAATATATATATATATATGATATATCTATATATATAATATATAATATATATTATAATTATATTATATATTATATAATATATAATCTCTAATGTATAATATATAATTATATTATATATATATATATTATATATATTTTTATATTATATATATATATATATATATTATATATATATATATATATATATATATATATATATATATATATATATATTTTATATATATATTTTATATATTTTATATATTTTATATATATATATATATATATATATATATATATATATATATATATATGCCAATGACCTCTAACTCAAGTGGATATATATATATATATATATATATATATATATATATATATAATATATATATATATATATATATATATATATATATATATATATATATATATATTAAATATATATATATATATATATATATATATATATATATATATATATATATTTTTATATATATATATATATATATATATATATATATATATATATATATATATATTAAATATATATATATATATATATATATATTTATATATATATATATATATATATATATATATATATATGCCAATGACCTCTAACTCAAATGGTTAGAGTGAGGCACGTCCTCCCTAGAGGTTGCAGGTTCGAGCAACGGGAGAAGCACATTTAATTCCATGTGGAGAAATAAATGTGAGTGCGGGCCGGACGCAGTGAGATACAAGTGCTGGTGCGGGCCTTCGGGTCGAGCCTGATACGGTGAGATACAAGCATGGGTGCGAGCCTTCGTGCCGAGTTTGTAGGGCTTGAGGCCAGGAGTCTGTAACATAACTACCTGTTCCGAATATATATATATATATATATATATATATATATATATATATATATATATATATATATATATATATATATTTTATATATATATATATATATATATATATGAAAAATTCTACAATACATCCACCCTTTTGGGATGTATCGATACATCCCAAATCTGGACCGTTGGATGTTCATCCAACGGTCCAGATTAAATTCAGATTAAATATGCAGGAGACATCATTTAATGCTGTTTTTGACTTTTGACCTTTTATGAACTTGCTATAGCAGGTCATTCTTCAATGCAATTTTTCAATGAACATCCTAAATTAACTCATATTTACTTTCTTTTTCGTCCATGTAATTTAATATTTTGTGCAACTACGTATATAAAATAATAATTGTGTGTCGGCCGGAAAGGAAGGACACAGTGTGTCCAGGTTTATAGGCTTTGTAGACGACGACACAACCACCACTGGCGATCTAGATGGTGACACCGACGACGAATGGTACATTTAGGACGGAGAATGGTACATTTAGGAAGCCGATAAAAGCTCGGTCTCTCAAATCCCTTCTTTGTGTAAATTAAATCCAAGGAGAACACAATCCCTAAGGACCCAGTGTGTCCAGTTCTGTAGGCGATGTAGACGACACCACCGCTGTTGGCGATCTAGATGATGACACCGACGACGAATAGTACATTTAGGACGGAGAATGGTACATTTAGGAAGCCGATAAAAGTTCGTTCTCTCAAATCTCTTCTTTGTGTAAATTAAATCCAAGAAGGACACAATACCTAAGGACACAGTGTGTCCAGGTCTGTAGGCGATGTAGACGACACCATTGCCGTTGGCGATCTAGATGATGACACCGACGATGAATGGTACATTTAGGACGAAGAATGGTACATTTAGGACGGAGAATGGTACATTTAGGAAGCCGATAAAAGTTCGTTCTCTCAAATCTCTTCTTTGTGTAAATTAAATCCAAGGAGGACACAATCCGTAATTTTAGTTATTGCTTAGCAGAGTCTGCTTAGTTGTTGTAAAATTATGGTGTTGCTTCTGTGACACTTTCATCTTTAATCTCATGTTTTCTATGAATATGTGTTCTGTTTGATTTTGATTTAGTAATCTTTCCGTAATTATTTTTTTTGTTTCATCAAACAATTTAATATTTTGTTATAAAGCTACAGGCCACGGTGGTGGTGGTGGAAGAAGAAACGGTGATGAGGAAGAAAAGAAGAAGAAGTTTCAGTTCGCGGCGGACTTCGTCGAGTTCCTCAATCAAACGGAATTAAACCTCTTATAGAGTTCCTTAATTGAAGTTGATCATGATAACCTTTTGTATTTTTCAAACGACTAGTAGAATCTTCCTCGAGCCCTCCTGAATCAAACGGCTAGTAGATTATTTGCTAGTCTCGAAATTTATTTGTCTTTCCATCTTCCTCACTTTTTGTACTTCTTTTTTGCTATATATACAATAGTTTTCTTGTTTCATAGTACTATTATTCATTCTGAAATACATAGAATAGTTTTCTGAAATACAATAGTTTTCTTGTTCTCAAGATGTCTACTCGTGTGGTGGAAAATGTAGAAGACGTAGAAGATTGGTTGCCAGCTCTAAATAAAACCTTCATTCCGCGTATGTTGCGCATGATTGAAGAACATCTGTCGACGATTTCAGCTGATGTTGTAAAGATCAATTCTAAGCTTTGTTCAATAAAAATTGAACAAATGAATTTATCTCGACGTTTGGAGAAGATTGAAGAATCTCCAGCTTTGAAGAAGGCATCTTCATCTGGAGTATTTAATAATGTGAAGGTGGTTTCCACTGAATCTTCCAATGAGGAGGACGTGATGCTAGAGAATCATAATAAAGCAATGGATCGAATTCTCGTATTGTGTCCTACAGAAGAAACTGACTTTAGCAGTTCTTCGAAAAGAATGTATAAAAATTTAGATCCGGTCACACCATCGAAAAGTTTAACAAGGGGTTCAACCTCGAAGCCTAGCAATTGTACTAGTGGTTCTTCGAGTTATTACGACTATATTTTTGCCGATGATAGACCTGACGAGTAAGTAATATGAGTTTTGATTTAATTCCAACAGTTTTTTTCTCCTAATTTATTCGTTTCTTTTCTTAGAGAAATACTATCATCTTGTAACAAAATCTATGTGTCTCGGTTTGAGATGAAGACCTTAGCTCCTTTAACGAGAATTAAAAATGGGGTATGTATAGATAGTATATTTCTTCTTAGATGTCATCTATGTTTACTTCGATTCCATCGCTGACATTTTTAATGATTTATTCAGATTGTAGGCATTGTCTCTGCTCTTCTCACCGCGGAGGAACGAAAAAGAACCTCTAATAAAGCTAATGTATGGTTTTTACCAATAAGGATATCGGTGAGTGAGCATTTTATTCTTCAATGCATATGCATTAACAATTTTCTCGTTTGTTTGTCCTTCGTAATGTATTAATTGATGTGTATGTAGAAAGAAACGTTACCTACATCCGACAAAAAGCTTCATAAAATATGGAAGAAGTACAAATATTTTTAGGATTACATGGGATCTTTAAGCACTTGTAACGAGGTATTAATGTAATTCTGTTTAAATATTAATCCTAATTTTCTGAAAATTTACTAATTTGTTTTACCTAATTAATCATGATTCAGATATACATACCCATTCTTTTGGACGAACACTATACTCTTGCAAGAGTTCTGGTTAAAACAAGGACTGTTAAATTTGGGACTCACTTGCATCTAAAGATGATCCGATTCAAAACAAAACAGTCATAAAAGAAATAGTAAACTCATATTCATCAATTTTTATGAATTGGGTACAAGATACGCGGTATACTAATACATATTGTATTCTGGTAATTATAGCTTTCAAATTTGGATCTCTTTCTCGAAGAAGAGATTTTGAAGTTGAAAGATGCTAGGTTCAGCTTTTCTACTTTTGCAATAAAATGTCGTTCTTATGTTCCCCACCAAGGCAATTCAGTTGATTGTGGGATTTTTGTAATTGCATTCATGAAAGATCGATGTAGTCTAGACTACCGTTCTCTCAATGTAAGTCTGAAAATATGTCGTCAAAAACTTACACTTTTTAGAGCAATATTTTTGATGTTATGTTTGTTATATACAATTTGATGCGGGAATGGAAAGACGCAAAGCTGCTGAATGTATTACAACTTCAGAGCACAATGAAGTACTAAAAGGAGTCCAATCTGAAATGATTGAATATGGAAGTGGATGATTTTTTTCTTCTTCTTTTATATCTAATTTATTATGTTTATTTGTTTTGTTGAGTTGCAATTACATTTTTGCCAAACAGCTTCGATTCTTTTTTATTAAGCAGAATCATTTTTGCCCTTCAAATTAATATAATTAAGCAGAAAGGAGTCCAAATGGTTTCGATTCTTTTTACCCTTCCATCGAATGATATTTTTGCCCTTCTAATTAATTCAAAACACCCCCGAACCCTTTTACTACAAAAAAACCGTTTCGATTCTTTCTCTTCTTCCATACTCCACTCTGTTCTCAAACCTAGGTCATTCTCCTCCAAAATCTTCAAGCCTTCCTCCTCATTCGCAATCTTCACACCATGTCGGCATCAGCGGCAGAATCATCACCGGCAGCATCACCAATTAGAGAAGATGCACCAGTTACAGAAAATCCAAAAGGAAAAGACGGAGAACAACCGAAACCCTATTCTAAGAAAGTTACACAGAAGAAAAGGAGAAAGTTGCTAAACAAAAAAAGAGTAAGAAGAAGTGCAAACAGAAGGTATAACTTTGAGTTTATGTTCGCAAATTCGGTATATATTACACGGAGAATGGCATTCTCCGTCATAAAACGCATTTGAATGTTCGTTCTCCCTGTCAAGTTACACTTGGAATGCCATTCTCCGTCTAAATTAAATCAATAATATCATTCTCCGTTTACTTTAACGAAGAATGGCATTCTCAGTATTAAAACACATGAGAATGCTATTCTCCGTGTTAATTTAAACGGAGAATTCTATTCTCTGTTTAATTTGAAACGGAGAATTCTATTCTCCGTTTTAAATTAAACGTAGTATGGCATTACAAGAGTTAAAACGAAAGAGAATGATATTCTTCGTGTTTTTACAAACGGAGAATAGCATTCTCCGTTTCCAATTACACGGAGAATAGCATTCCCAGTGTTAAAACAATTGAGGATTATATTCGCCGTTTAATTTGGAACGGAGAATGGAATTCTCCGTCTAACTTGAAACGGAGAATAACATTTCCAGTGTTAAAACACATTAGAATGTTCATTCTCCATTTTATTTTAAACGGAGAATGACATTCTCCGTGTCATTTGAAACGGAGAATGACATTCTCCGTGTTAGTTTACACGGAGAATGTCATTTCAAGTGTTAAAACCCATAAGAATGGCCATTCTCCGACCTAATTTTTTATTTTTTTTGTTTTGTAGAAAAATATTTGTCAGGAATAAGGATTCAAGACTTTTCCATTCTACCTTCAAGCCAATGCTAAATCTTATGGAGGAGGTCAATCAAGATGTTGGCCGTTTACCTGAGCCAGTTATTGATTCCTTGAAAAATACCGGTTTCTGGAATTTTGTCGAGATTTTCTACCAAAACAAAGTCCACGTCTCCGAATTGGCCAAGGTAACGGAAGAGCTTGAGAATTTACTTGCAAGTTACACAGAAGAACAACATGGCGTCGAGTGCTTTGAATTGAGCACCACTGTTAAAACCGCGCCAAGCGTCGACGATATGGCAGTCATCTTCGGTCTACCGCTGAATGAAGAAAGCGATAATGATGTTTTTACAGAAGATTGATCATGGAAAAACAACAGCAGCCCACACCACCAGCATCATTGACCCTGTGTAGAGATCACTACACAAGATTGCTGGCTAATTCTAAGGGCAAACACGCAGAAGTCACGAATATGGAAGTGAGAGACAAGTTCTTTCAATTGTTACGACGGCTTCGTGGCAGAGATAACGCTGTTAATCCAGATGATTTGGCCAAGCTAATAATCTTCTACTTGTGCCAAACAGTATTCTTCATAAAGTCTGGTGGTTCAAATTTGTCGTACAGATTCTTGGCCTTGGTAGACAGTGTGGACGTCATCAACAGTATATGCTGGCCAAGGTTAATCTTGGCATATGTAATGGATAGCATAAAGAGGAGTAGAAGCAAAACTGAATGGGGGGATTACTCAATGGCTTTCCACAAATTGGAAGGTTGCACAATATACTTCCTCTATTGGTTTGCAGAATATAGTAAATTTGTGGAAAGGAAGTTCGCCCCAATTCCTGATTACCCAAGATTTTTCACATGGAATGGGTACAAAATCTCAAACTTCCTCAAGGCCTAATATCACAACAAGTTGAGATCGAAGTTGACATTGGAAGATCTGGTAATACCTGTTGGGGAAGAAGAAGGGCACAAAGAAGATGTGTCACCTATAGAAGAAGTTGAAAAATAGGTAGAGGAAGAACACCAAGAAGCAGGTGGGGATAATTTTGATGAACAACGGATACCACAGCATCATGAAATGGGCGCTGTGATGGACGACTCAGCAAAGGAATTGGAGGATTTGAGAATACATCATTCTGATATTCTTGCACAGAATGAAGAACTCAAAAAAAAGTTAAAAGAGATGGAGACACAAGGAGCGCAGTTACGTGCAGCCAACCTTGAGAATGCCATACTCAAAGAAAGCTGAAAGAGCTCGAGGCAGAAGAAGCGCAACAACGTGCAGTCAACGTTGTGATGGAGGGCTCTGTGCATGAACTGGAGGATTTGAAAAGACATCATTCTGATATCCTTGTGCAGAATAAAGAACTCAAAGAAAAGTTAAAAGAGATGGAGGCACAAGGAGCGCAGTTACGTGCAGCCAACCTTGAGAATGCCATACTCAAAGAAAAGCTGAAAGAGCTCGAGGCAGAAGAAGCGCAACAACGTGCAGTCAACGTTGTGATGGAGGGCTCTGTGCATGAACTGGAGGATTTGAGAAAGCAAAATTCTGTTCTTAAATCAGAGCTACATGCACAAGGTAAAATCTTTTCTATTTTAAATTTTTGATTTGTAATCTTCCAGGAGAATGGCTATTCTCCGTGTATTATAACACGGAGAATGGCATTCTCCGTGTTATTTGAAAAGGATAATTGTTATTCTATATCATTTCGATACTGGGAAGGTTATTCTTCGTGTAATTCCAAACAGAGAATGCTATTCTCCGTATTATATTATACGAAGAATGTCATTCTCCGTGTTAGATTCACATCATACATTTCATTGTTGTTTGTTTTATTTCAGTACGAACAACCGAGCAACTCAGAGAAACAAATAAAAGGCTCGTTGAGAAGAAAAGGGAGCTTCAAAATAAAGTTGAATCGTTCAATATTGAAGCCATTGAAAAGGATGGAAAAATCGTTGATCTCGAAGCCATGGTTGTAGCATTGCAGCGTCAGGAGATTCAAGCAGCTGCTGAACTTGCTGCTCCAAAAGAAGCCAAAAGAAGAGGAGGATCGGGGGGAAAGAGGTTCAGAAAACCATCAGTGCCATTAGCCGTTGAAGATGTTACTCCCTTGAAAAAGAATATAGTTGGAGAGGCTAATAAAAAGCGGAAGATTAATGTCGCTCCGAAATCCGGAGGAGACGCCAAAATGGCTGAATTAAAGAAGAACCGTGTCATACTAAGGGAATGCGATGAACTCTTACTTTGGAAAGATACGGATGAAGAGCTGAAGAAGCAATACATCGACATCGTAATTCCCAAAAAGAAGTGTCCAGAGTATGTATTCTGAACCCTTTTTTTTCTTTTGTTTTTTCTAGACTTTTTTCACAATTATGTAATGAGAATCTATCTTTATTAATTTTATCTAAACTAAATTATGTGTAGTGATATTGTATACTTATTTTTGCCGAAAGAGGGTGAAAATGGAGTTTCAGTCCAGCTGTAGGCAATAGACCTGCAAGACATACTCAACTATGAAGACATGGAGGCTGGCATACTGAACCTAATAATAAGGAAGCTGAGAGAAATTCGAGACACTAAAAGAAAATGGGCCCCGTCTAGTTCAAAGGACGTGCCATTGAACCAGAAGCAAAAGCCGGCGCCCCAAACATTGAAACATAAGTGGTCTATATTCTTAATGCCCCACACATTGGTAAGAATCCAAACAGAAAAATCCATATTCATGTGTACACCGATGAAAAATGACAAAAAAAATACTCATGATATTGTGTTTTGTTTTTGGGAAACAGAACATCGTTGAACGTGCCGCTGAACCAGATACAAAATTCGGCGCCCTTGAAGACTTCCAAACAGATGTAGTAGACTTCGTCATGGGTTTGGAGGACGACATAGAGTTGTTATTCATCCCACTCTTTAATTTACCAATCAAGCACTATACTCTGCTCACATTCAACTTTATCTCCTACGACTGGACACACTATAACTCCTTGAGGCAAACCACGTACGAAAAGTGCAAGGTGGATGCAGAATTAATGAAGAAGTCCTTAGAACCTATCGTCAGGAGAAAAGTTGATATGATGAGGGAGAGATGCCCGGCGAAGATGGAGTATGAGAGCAAAGTGCTGAATTGTTCTTCAAATTACCCACAACAACAGGCACCCAACTGCCTCTTGTACACGGCGTATTATATGCAGAGGTTGATGACTACTCCCTTCGAAATATCGGAAGAAAATGACGATGTCACTCACCAGGAGATTACAATGATGAGGTTGGTATGGGCTAAGAAGTTGCTTTCAAGCCAATATGTAACACGAACCAAGCAATGACATTGTAAAACAACAATATAATTATGTAATTGGGCAAGGAACTTCTGTCTTTTATAAGCTCTGCTTTTATAATAAAATCATTTTTGAATTACATTTACGTTGTCAAAACCATAAAAAGTTTGACTTTTATTTACATATGAAAGTCTGAACTACTACATAAAATCCTACAACCAAGAAAAAGTGAATAAGACGGAGAATTTCATTCTCCATGTCATTTGAAACGGCGAATGCAATTCTCCGTGTAGAATTAGACGGAGAATACCATTCCCAGAATTAAAACGATTGAGAAATGATATTCTCCGTTTAATTTGAAACGGAGAATGACATTCTCTGTGTTAAATTACACGGAGAATGTCATTACCACCCATAAGAATGGCCATTCTCCATTTTAATTAACTCAGAGAATGATCATTCTCCGTTTCAAATTAAACGAAGAATGGCTATTATCTGTTTTATATCGACGGAGGACAGTTGACAGAAACCTTTTCCATTTGGTCTGCTCTGTCTTTTCTAATAAAATCATTTTTGGGCAAGGAACTTCTGTCTTTTATAATGTCTGGTCTGCTATGTCTTTTATAATAAAATCATTTTTGAATTACATTTATATTGTCAAAACCAGGAAAAGTTTGACTTTTATTTACATATGAAAGTCTGAACTACTACATAAAATCCTACTACCAAGAGAAAGTTAAATGTAAGCTACGTGCGGGCATCGCAGAGCAATAGAACTCCCTGAACAAAGGAACTCCGTGCATAGTCAGAGCAAATCAAAGTGCAAGCGCTTCATTTGCTTCTGTTCCTGTGCCTCAAGGAATTCATCTTGCTCTTGCTCTAACAATGCACGATGAAGTGATTTACCTCAAGGAGTCATCCAACGGTTCCTATGCTCTGACGATACACGATGAAGTGATTTGCCTCAAGGAATTCCTTTGCCTCAAGGTGTTCTATTGCTCCGACGATGTACGATGAAGTCATTTCAGTTCATCGTACATCGTCGGAGCAATGGAACTCCTTGAGGCAAAGGAATTCTTTTGCCTCAACGTGTTCTATTCCTCTGATGATGCACGATGAAGTGAATTCAGTTCATCGTGCATCGTCGGAGGAATGGAACGTGTTGAGGCAAAGGAATTCCTTGAGGCAAATCACTTCATCGTGCATCGTCAGAACATAGGAACCGTTGGATGACTCCTTGAGGTAAATCACTTCATCGTGCATCATCGGAGCATAACAAAAACTGGGCTGCGGCGATCTTGGACCCAGTAACCAACATCATGGCACACAGTCGATGAAGTACACGAAAACAGAAATGTGGCACATCTCAGACTTCAGATGAAGTGCACGAACAAGGAACACCGTGCATCGTCAGAGCAAATTACTTCATCGTCAACGTGCCAAGGAGGAGCTTGAGACGAAGGAACTCCTTGAGGCAAAGAAACTCCTTGAGGCAAAGGAACACCGTACATAGTTCGAACGAATCAACCTGCGGGCACTTCGACAGAGTGTGGGTTGGCAATCAACCCAAAACCTGGGGCTCTTCCAGAAACCAACATCATAGCACACAGTCGATGAAGTGCACGAACACGGACAGTCCACTAGGCACATCTCAGTCTTCTAAAGGACTTCACCACCAAAGCTTCTTCGAACGAGGAGATCGACAACCAAGAGGAAAGCGTCTTGCCAAGGCGGGGGATCGGTAGAGTCTATCTCCACAAGAAAAGCTAAGTGAGACGAGAACAAACTCCCCCTACACTACTGCCATTTATAGGCAAGGAACAACTCGAACTCATGCACTAAGTGGCAGTCACTTTGAATTCAATTCAATTAATTTGCATTAATACCAATGCATTTGCCCCTTCTCAAGTAAAGCTATGTAAGACGAGAACAAACTCTCCCAACTACTGCCATTTATATGCCATTAATACCAATGAATCTGTCCTTCGAATTCTGCCAACTTTGAAGAGGGTTTCAATTTTACTCTTTTCAAGTACATAGTCTTGTTACCAAGTCGTCAAACGTATAAATAAAACAAAATTTTGTTCTAGTCAAGATTTGAATCAATGACCTCTTAAATACAAGTCTAGTATTGTAACCACCACACCACAATAGCATTCTCCGTGTTTCATTAAACGGAGAATAGCATTCTCCGTTTTGAATTACACGGAGAATAGCATTCCCTGTGTTAAAACGATTGAGGATTCTATTCGTCGTTTAATTTGGAACGAAGAACGACATTCTCCGTTTAATTTGAACGGAGAATAACATTCCCAGTGTTAAAAACACATTAGAATGTTTATTCTCCGTTTTAATTTGAAACGGAGAATGATATTCTCCGTGTCATTTGAAACGGAGAATGATATTCTCCGTTTTGAACTGTACGAAGAATGTCGTTTCCAGTATTAAAACGATTGCGAATGTTATTCTCTGTTTAATTTGAAACGATTGAGAATGCTATTCTCCAACCCTATTGTGAGCATCTGCCCCTTCAAAATGACTTTTATACAGAAAAAAAAGAAGAAGTGAAAAAGTTGTCTTCGAAGTTGAATAAATGCATTTTTATCTAATTGTCTTCTCAAACTTTTGCATTGGAGAACATATATTTTATCTAGTTGACTTGTGTGAATGACATCTTGCCACATAGGAAAAACATTGTCTTAAGTCAACGACGTTTCATTTGATTCCATTTGCTCTTTGTCGCTATTTCGCTTTCGTACTTTACAATTACGAAAATCGTGACACGATTTTTTACAAACTCTACAAGTTCTAGGCTTCGGGATCGTCTGACTAACTGTAGGCTGGCTTAATTTCCCTTGAGAAGGCCTTCCTTTTGTTGCTACCAAAATTGGCTCTTTTAAAGCTTCATGCACTCCATGAACTGCATCAGCTACCATTTGTTCTTCTTCACCAATATCGGTCACCATTTCTTTCAACTCCATCAGAACAGACGACATCAACTCCGTTTCCCTCTCTTGAATTTTTCTTAATTTTTTACAATAGTATGTAAACAGATTAACTTGTTTATTAATACCACCATATCTTCTGCTCTCAATAATGTCTGGATGGATAAATCTTCTTTCTGCGCCAGGTCCGGAGAGATAACTCTCTTTGCAATCCTTGAGCCAACGAGATTTTATCAAGTTCTTTGGAATATCTCCAATTTGTAATCTCTTCATTGCTGAAAAAATATGCCTACAAGGAATCCCCTTGGTCTCCATCCACAAGCATTCACATTTTATGATGTTGTCGGCCCGATCAAATGTAACCTTCCGGTTGACACTGTTTGGCGATATATACTTTTGGATAGTGCAAACTTTTGCCTCTCCTATGATGTGATGATAGAGAACAGTATATGCATCAGGACGTGTGATTTTCTTCCTTACCACTATAAACATTATTTTAGTGTAAATTGCAGCAAATTTATCTTCTATCACGGTCATTCTAGTTTGATTCACAACTGGTGTTGTGTGTTTATCAGTGACATGCTTACTCATCTGGCCGTAACGTAAGGCCGCCAAACCGTGGTCACAATTTTGAAGGGCCTTCCATAGTGGCAGCTTCTCATTCAAAAATCTTTTCAGAAATGCGTTCATAGATTCACATGTATTTGTTGCAGTAGAACCACCAAAATAATTTCTATATAGGAATGTGTCCGTCCATCGCTGCCTCATTCTGTACAATGCAGTGGTTCACTCATTGTTCTCTACATTATAATCCATTAGCATTTGCTGCCAACGGTTTTCAAATTCTTCGACTGAATAGTACCTGTTTAGAAAATATGGAAGTAACTAAAGTTGTAATATTGTAACAACATACTTCAAAGTAAAGTACCAAGTGTGCGATGTACCTTCTAATCAGAAGACTCAATTTATTTGCAAAACCCTCTCGGTGTACATGTTTGGCTGCATTGTTTAGGATATGCCATGAGCACGTTCGATGAACTACGCTGCGCATTAAATCCTCAATTGCCTTATTCATGGATCTGCAACCATCCGTGAGAACTGTCACTGGTAATTTGTCATTCATACACTCTTAGAATTTTTCTAAAACCCAAGAATATGTCTCTACAGTCTCATTATGGATCATTACAAACCCAAATACACAAGTCATTGCATGATTGTTTGTACCCACTAGAACCACCAACGGCATTTGACTTCTATTTGTTTTATATGTATAATCAAATGCTAGTGAATCTCCAAATAATTCGTAATCGAAACGACATGCCCATCAGCCCAAAAGAGATGGGTCAATCTGGAATCTTCGTCTACCTTGTACGCGTAGAAGAAATGTGGGTCAGTGCTTTCCTTAGATTGAAGAAATCTAAGTGTTGTCATAGCATCAACATCGTCCATCCAACCTTATTCCAGCCACCTTTCTTGTGGACAATTAGATTCCATATATGTCCAGTCCCCAACCCTGATTGCTTCATAAGCTTAACTTCTTCCAACTCTGCGGGTGATATCTTACGATGGGATCTCAAAAAAAACTGTTTCATAATCATTCGACAGGCTATGGTTGTGAAGTACATGAAATTTTTTGACGACCCACATCTTTGTAGAATTGGTGTACCCAATACGAAAAATTGCTTTACAACCACTTCTGCTTTCACTTCTTGGCTCACGAACCCAGTTAGGAGCTTTATTGTATTTCTTGAGTCTGAATCCCGCATTCGAACAACACCAACTACGGACCACCACCATCCCAGATTTGTTTTTCTTTACTTCGTTCTTTCTAATACTGAAACCATATGTTTTTGAATATATCCGGTAGAATGTCTCTGCTTCTTCAATAGAGTTGAACTAGAAGCCAACAATATCTTCTTCTAAGAGTTGTTTTGGATCTTTGTTAATGTTGGCAGACTGCAATATTTTTTTTATCGTCGCTGCATCGAAATCCAATGGAGATTCACCGTCGTCCCTAAGAACAGAATAAAATAAAATAAATATGAGAAATTAATGTAAAAATATAATGCATTTCTTAAATCCATTAGAAAGGGTGATGCAAAATAATATTTTGTTGTTTGAGTTGATGTCGTCATCATCGTTATGATGTATTCCTCCATTGTTTTCTTCCTCTTGTTCTTTATTGTCTCCTAAGTTAACAGCTTCCAAACTTTGATCATCATCCAAATTATCTGACACTGCTCTTGAAACGAAGCTTTCTTTATGGACTAAAGCTTCCACACGACGATCAGTTTCTCCATGTGAAGTCGACATTGAAGAAAATAGAGTATGTTAGAAACCAACAGAAGAAACGAAGGATAAGAAACAATACAAGAAGAAAGAGTAATGCTATTCGTACCTCCAAATTATCCCTCTAATATATAGCCCTCCCATCTGATGTGGCATGTTAAATAATATTTTGTGTGATCTGACATGATTGATGACATGGCAAATTTTAATCCAAAAAGTTAACTAACCAATTTTCTCCATAATAAGTTAACATTAATACCAATGTTAATTTAATATTAATATTAATTTATGTTAATATTAATATTAATGTTAATGTTAATATTAATGTAAATATTAATATTATTGTTAATGTTAACGATAATATTAATTTTAATGTTAATGTTAATGTCAACATTAATTTTAATGTAAATTTTATTTTTATTTTTATTTTTAAAAAAGTTTGTCACGTCAGCTGCCAGATCAACATATCACGTCAGCTGCCACGTAAGGAGGGACAGTTTGAAAGTACAATTTGGAGGTACAAAAAGTATTATTCAGAAAGAAACAACTTCAGCAAGGCAACAACACAACCTTTTCGTCTTTCTTGTACCTCCGTCACGTGGCCCTCTTTTGATGGCTTATAAAAATCTTGAGTGATTCTAGAAGTAAGCATAACTTTAAGGAAACAACTTCCAACAACACAACTTTCTCGTCTTCTGGGTACATGTATTATTAAATTGTGTAGCTAATAACGCATGAGGAAGCATGCAACAGCATTCTCCACGTGGCCTTTTCTGTAGGATAACGCATGCAGCAGCATTTAATGCTACGCAACCCTATTATCCTGTTATGTGTTGTGTATCCTATGTGGCATGAGGCACAAGATAATATCTTGTATAGGCGGCAAGATTATATTCACAAATGACAACAAGTTTAAAAAGTTATCTCCAATGCAAAAAAGTATTGAGAAGACAATACAAAGTAATTTTTTACAACTTCCAAGACAACTTTTACTCTTCTAATGATACAGTATCAGTGTTTATTATTAAATTGTGTAGGATAACGCATGCAGCAGCATTTAATGCTACGGGATCTGTTGTGTAAATATTTCTAATGATATGGTATTAGTGAACACAACCTGTGAGAGAACCCGAGAGAGAGAGAGAGTGGGAGATGGGATAAAGAGAAAGGATCGAGCTCGACTTGATTTTAAACTTAAAATTCAATTTTTGGTTTTCATTACTAATAACTAGTTTGCACGTACGAGTTTAGACGAACACTAACCGAGCCCGAGCAACGTGACATTAGCTAGGTTTCTAATACCGTGGCATTACTGTTAATTTAAAATTTACAATATTATTGAAACTAATATTAATACTAAAATTAAAAATAGTTTTTGATTTAACATTTACTTCAAACTAGTTAAAGTTAAAGTTGCATCCTTTTTAATTAAAATATAATTGGAACTACAATTAATATTAACATTCGTGTGTCCCGTAGTTTAAGTCATATTTCACTGCTTTTTGCTTAAGTCTATGCACCCAAAGAACTTGATTATTCAAGTCGAACGCGTGCACAGCACATTCCCTCGATGCAAGGCTTGACATGGCCCTTGCTTGTCAAGTCGTTGCACGAACACGTTAGAAAAGAGTTTTGTTGGGCTATCGAAGTTATAGCAAGCACCGTCCCGTGTCACGTGCATTTGTTAAGCAATGAAAGGGTGTGAAGGCCACTGGCAATGTCAAGCCATCACGGACTATAGCTAGGTTAGACGATGACCCTTTTGCGGTGGGCCGAATGGGTTGGATTGGTTGAAGGAGCAATACACAAGAATAGACTGCCATATTGGCATGATTATTTTTTGTATTTTCGGTAAAACAAAGTTTTCATTTTTCGGTGAGGCAGAGTTTTCACCATCGACTTGATTCCAGGGACGGCACCAGTATCGGAGAGAGTCTACAGGAAGACACCTTCAAAGTTGGAAATCTTGTACAAGATGATTGAAGAACTCAGAACCAAGGGATTCATTCGTGCTAGTGGATCGCCTTGGGGAGCACCGATGCTTCTTGTGAAGAAGAAGGATGGTACGTCAAGATTATGTGTTGATTATCGTACATTGATGACTTATTTGATCAGCTCAAGGGAGCGGTTGTAATCTCGAATATTGACTTACGGTAAGGGTACCATCAGATCAGAGTCAGAGAGCAAGACATCCCGAAGATAGCATTCAGATCGAGGTATGGACATTGGATGGAGCGACCAATGTGCCAGCCGTATTCATGGACCTCATGAATCGTATCTTCATGCCCTATTTGGATCAGTTCGTGATAGTGTTCATAGACGACATCTTAGGGATTCATTCGTGCTAGTGGATCGCCTTGGGGAGCACCGATGCTTCTTGTGAAGAAGAAGGATGGTACGTCAAGATTATGGGTTGATTATCGTACATTGATGACTTATTTGATCAGCTCAAGGGAGCGGCTGTACTCTCGAATATTGACTTGCGGTGAGGGTACCATCAGATCAGAGTCAGAGAGCAAGACATCCCGAAGACAGCATTCAGATCGAGGTATGAACGTTGGGAGTTCCTTGTTATGCCATTTGGAGCGACCAATGTGCCAGCCGTATTCATGGACCTCATAAATCGTATCTTCATCCCTATTTGGATCAGTTCATGATAGTGTTCATAGACGACATCTTATGGATTTATTCGTGCTAGTGGATCGCCTTGGGGAGCACCGATGCTTCTTGTGAAGAAGAAGGATGGTACGTTAATATTATGTGTTGATTATCGTACATTGATGACTTATTTGATCAGCTCAAGGGAGCGGTTATATTCTCGAATATTGACTTACGGTGAGGGTACCATCAGATCAGAGTTAGAGAGCAAGACATTCCAAAGACAGCATGACATCAGTTCGTGAAAGTGTTCATAGACGACATCTTAATTCAACCGTTCCCGTTCAATCGACCCGGCCGATTCCGACCTATCGGTCCCGACCGAATCGGTAGCGACATTGTTCCTTTCTCGCGCACCCCATGGACGAAAATGGGGGACGATGTAGGGACGGGGCACTACAACAATCTCAAAGCTCATCATATAAAGTATGACTTGGGCGATAGAAATACTGCGCCATGTACCGAGTTTGCGCTACAACTTGGTTTCGGTAGGGAGACTAGCAGACGATGGCATTCCAAGTCTGTTTGGGGACAAAGATGCAAGAGTTACGTTGGCCAAAGGTAAGATTTGAGTCGATTGAAATCTATGAATCGAATCGATGCAAAGGATAAGTCCCATTTGAGCAAGTACTGATTTTAGTTGATCTGGTGTGCAGGCTATGCTTTTACGCTGGACGATAAGTGGTCGACATTTTGTCTTATTCTGTAAAGTGTCCGCAAAACCAAATCGTCGCCTTGCAACGGAGTGTGGCATGGACGTGGTAGGCCAAATCAACCGAGTAGTTCAAAGGGAATGGCTAAGTCAGAGAGTTAGCTATACATCAATACGGATGTGTCGGGACACGATGCCGACGGAACGCGAGATGGATTGGAATGTATGACTTGTATGCTATAGCGCGTATTGCATGGTCAATGGACTCGAATGGCCCGTGCACGGGTGCGGCTTCCCTCGGACGGTTACGATCGGGGCACCGGGACCGTTCGGCCTAGGAGGGAATTATGTATGGTATTTATGGTGCACATCATTAGGACGGGTTACGACCGTCCAGTGTTGTGATAAGCTATGACATCAGTAAGTTTGGGATCCTTCGGATATTGGGCTAGCAACCTGTATCGAAGCGATCATAGGCTTACACATAAGGATGCCAAGTCCATTACGATGCAAAACACCGTGACCTTCATATAGATAGGGCCGGTGGACGGAGATTAGAGCTGGGTGCAGGCGCAGTGCCTGCCACCCTTATACATATATTTAAGTTTACGGTTGGGCTATTCAGAGCCATTGTAACCTTCAGTTCATTATCAATAAAAGGGATTCTTGTTGTATACTACGTTTTCCTTACGCTGCTTATGTTATCAATTTGAGATAAATACTATGTGAATCTGTTATCTTGCCTTGCACGAGAGCAAATTCAGGCCCGTACGGCATCACGCCCTAGCGAGGATGATGATTCGAGTGAAATCTAGCGAGGGCGAGCAAATTCTCGGATCGGGTCGTGACAAAGGGTTCCCAACAGTTGACTCATCCAAGTCAATGGGGACTCCTATGGCAACAACGACAAAACTTGATAATGATGAAGACGGTATCTCGGTCGACATTCGAAAATATCGAGGTATGATCGAGAAAATTTAACAGTAGCATTAATATTAAATCTACAGTGGCTTTTCTGTTAATTTAAAATTTATAATATAATTGAAACTAATATTACAAAAATGCTATTTGGCTCCCAAAAAATTTGGGTGATACCATCTTCCATTATGTGGCATATAACATGGTTGCTAACATGACAGCTGACATGGCAAAATTTAACAATAAAATTAATATTAAAATTAACATTAATAGTAAATAAATAATTTAATATTAAATTAACATTAATTAATATTAATATTAACATTAATATTAACATTAATATTAATATTAACATTAGCATTAGCATTAACATTAACATTAATATTAATATTAATATTAATATTAATAATAAAAAAATTGGGGTAATTAAATTTTGGGGTTAAAATTTGCCATATCAGCTGTTATGTCATCTGACATGTCAGATGCCACATAATGGGAGATGGCATCACCCAAATATGTTGGGAGCCCAAACGACTAATTGCTAATATTAATACAGTGGCATTACCGTTATTTTCTAATAGGTTCGTGCCTTGTTCGGTCACACCCCTCCACGAGCGGGTTACACCCCCGAAACGAGGGGTTAAATAGCCTTTTCCAAAGAAAAGAACCCATCCGACTAGAGAGAAACAAAGGAGAGAAGAAGAAGAACAGTCGCAATGGAGGGGAGCAAGAGCAAGATCAACTGCAGAGGATGGGCCGTCATCCCTACCGAGATTCTTTCGATGATACTGGTACTGTCGGGGATGCCGGCGGACGAGGTAATGTGCAACGTGGCCCCAGTTTGCCGTTCGTGGTGGAAGGCGCTCAACGGTCCCTTAGACTATTGGTCTAACGTCGACTTGGTATAGTGGTGCTGAGGGACCCAGCAAACAGCTGAGATTAGTTTGAACGTAAAGAAGCTCGTGGCTCGCAGTGAGGGATATCTACAGTCCTTCTCCGCGTACAAGCTCGACGAAGCAGCCTTCCGTTTTGCATGTTTAAGGCCTGTACAAAATTTTATTTGGTCTTATTATAATACTTTACTTTTTCTATTACAAAATTTTATGTATACTTTTGTTAATTTCTATTGATGTTTTCTCATTTTTATAATACAGTGGGAAATTTCTAAAGGTGTTGCGCATTCCGAAGTGCGACGTGAGAGATGAAACTTTCGTGAGACACTTGGAGTTTCTTCCGGTGCTGGAAGAACTCGACATTAGCTACTGCCTCTATATCACGTCGACTGGAATATTTTCCGTCGGAAAGTATTGCCACCGTCTTGTCAAGCTGAGGAGGAACATGCCCCCTCCATATTTCATGCTCAGGAACATATTCGTGCTGAACACGGAGAACGAGACAGAGGGAAAGGTCATGGCTGATTCGATGTCGCGTCTCGAGCACCTACAGATGGGATTCGGCATGTTCAATGGGGACACGCTGCGATCTATCATATACAACTGCAAGGGTCTTCGCGTGCTCGACATACGTGGGTGTTTCAACGTGCACTTCGACGACGACCTCAGGAAAATTTGTGATTTAATACAGACGTTTAAACGACCCTTTGATGACGTAATCCCAGGGGAACCTGGATACGAGATGTATAGTGATTTAGATATCATCAATCATTCCTGGGGTGAATGGTAAAAACATTAGCATGCATGCATGTATTTCTTTATATTTTTCACTAGTCTACATATACGTACTTTGTACGTATTTTAATTAGAATATTATAAAGTCAGTTGTCATCTTTTCGTTTTTTTCAGGTGACTATTTATATGTCAAGAGATTCGAAGTATAATTTTTTTTTCTATTGAGACTAACAACCTTTAGAAAATGGTAATGACATAAAAATTTATTACCATTGGAACATAATGTTATATGGAAAAATGAAACTTGCATGCAAACTTTGTTCCTTTGACTCTTAAACATAAATGACATGTAAGTTGACATAAAAACATCATGTTTATAAATACTCAAGGGTATTTTAGGAATTCAAAAGTTTTACCACCAACTTTTCTTATTATATAGTAGAATAGAAGAATAGATAGATATAAAAATGTATAATATGAATTTTATCCAATTATAGTTAAATACGTTTCTAACTTATTTGGTTAAGGTGCAAGGTATTTTTTTTAGTTCGATTCTCCATTTTGACAAAATTTTACTTTTGTCAATAATTTTTTACATGATTAATTTTTTTTAAATAAAATGGACTGTGATATAATGACACCTAAGACGGCACACTTCTGAGCCGTTTTGAAACCTCATTATATAGTGGATGATATGATATCATTATCTTAACATTAATACAACATCTCAGTATAATCATATCCAAGAGATTTCGATATTTTCCAACACAGATTTTACCTTCTTCAAGATGAATTCTGGCGGTGCAAATTACACTCATATTAGTGGTATCAGTGCCATTCACCATAATTAATGGTGATCGACACGAAAACATAGGTTTCTTTTTCACAACCCTTTAAAATCTATTTATACAGCCAAACAACATAAGTATTCATCTTCAACAGCCTTCAAAACCAATTTATATAGATTCAAAACAAACTAAACTACCAAACTATTTAAAATTCACAACCCTACAGAACAGTCTCAAATGTACCATTCTTTGTCCTAAATGTACCATTCTCCGTCCTTAAATATAACATTCTCCGTCCTAAATGTACCATTCTCCGTCCTAAATGTACCATTCTCCGTCCTAAATGTAATATTCTCTGTCCTAAATGTATCATTCTCCGTCCTAAATATACCATTCTCCGTCCTACATTTACCATTCTCCGTGTTAGAGGAACGGAGAATGGCCATTACCCATCCCAAATTGTTCCATACTAAGTTAAAAATATATAATAGCACCCAAGAAATGTTAACAATAGAAAAATTCTACAGAACCCACAGACCAGACTCGAACCTAGGCCTTCCATGTAAAATCCAAATAGCACAACCAACTAAGCTTGGAATAAAAAGAGTTACTGGAGGTCATTGAATATCCCCAACTTCCAATAAGGAATAAGAAATTGAATATCCCAAACATTCAATAAGGAATAAGAAGAGTCGGTTAGGAACGTGAATATATATAGGGGTCCCCATTCATTTGAGTAGGTTGCACATTTAACATGGCTCCAAAAAGATCATCTTGTTGGGAACCAGGTTCAGAGTCTTCTTCCATTCGTCGTCGAGCCTCTCCGCATGGAGCACCCTCTGCGCCGTCTCCGGCCCATGACTGGCTGGCAGAGGCTGCAGACTTCCTGACCTCCTGCGGGTTGTCAATGGAGGTCATCGCTCGACCTCTTCATCCGGCGCCCAACTTCGACATGTTGCCGATCACTCCGGAGGAACGGGCTTCTCTGGAGAAGAGGGAAGGGTTGTGCCGCCTGTGCCATAGGGCGGGTGTGCGCACCCTGCAGGACTTTACGGAGATCCTCCGTGAGGCTAGTGAGGGGTAGACCCCTTATTTTGTGTGTTTTTTTAGTTTTTTACAGTTTTTTCTCCTCCTTTTATATCCTTCGCCGAAGAATGTTCCGGCGACGAAGCTGGGATTTAATGCAACATAATATTTTGTTAACTCAATTTGGTTTCGGCTACAAGCGACTAACTATTTTATCTATTTTTTAATTAACAAATCTTGTTACGTCAAATCCATATATCAGCGACGATATCCCAACCAATGACTTGTTACGTCATAAAATTGATTATGCTGCCAGCGTCAATCTTTTCATCAAATCCATCTTAAATATGATTACAAAGTAAACTAGATGACAACTTTGAGGATAACACAATAGAAACTTCACATTCTTAAATATGTTGTCAAAAACACATTAGAATATTCATTCTCTGTTTTAATTTAAACGAAGGATAATATTCCCAGTGTTAAATACGCATTAGAATGTTCATTCTCCGTTTTAATTTGAAACGGAGAATAACATTCCCAGTGTTAAAAACACATTAGAATATTCATTCTCCGTTTTAATTTAAACGGAGAATGATATTCTCCGTGTCATTTGAAATGGAGAATGATATTCTCCGTGTTGAATTACGCGGAGAATATCGTTCCCAGTATATTAAAACGATTGAGAATGCTATTCTCCGTTTAATTTGAAACGGAGAATGACATTCTCCTTGTTAAATTACAATGGTCCAGATTTGGGATGTATCGATACATTCGTTTTTTGTGCCAAATTTTTTAATAATTTATACGAAACACAAGGATATATACTAGTAATAATAGTAATAAATTTAATTTTAGAAAGTAGTTTTTAAAATTAGGGTCTCAAAATCCTAAAGGTTTATGTAGTCATTTCACATGATAAATACTAGTAATAATAGTAATAAATATAATTTTAGAAAGTAGTTTTTAAATTTTAGTATTAATAAATTCAACCGTCTTATACTAGTAATAATAGTAATAAATTTAATTTAAGACTCAAAACTATTCTAATTTTTTCCACTTTCCAAGATCATATAAAGACGGTCGAATTTTTTCTCTTCTTCTCTCAAACCCTCTTCGTTCTCCGAAACCCTCTATTATCAAAATGCCGCCAAAGAAACAACGACCGTCTCCGAAGGGGAAGAATCCACAAAGGGATGCGATAAAGGCCCGAAGGACAGAACTTGCAAGGGCGACAAAAATCAAGATTATTGTCGCTAGGGCAGAGGCCGAAAGGGCAGAGACGAAAGTAGCGGCGACAGAAGCGAGGATGAAAGAGGAGGCGGCAGCCAAGCCACCTGCAAAAAAGGCTAAAAAAACTCATTGCTCGACAAAGACCGGAAAATCTATCTTCGATACAGAGTCGTCGGAAGACTCAACTTATGAAGATCAAAGACGTACTCAAGCGAAGGCTAAGGTGGCAACGGATTCAAAGTCATCAGCGTACTCTGAGGATTTTGAATCCTCATCAGAAGAGGAAAATGAAGAGGAAGAGCAATCATCAAATAAGTCCCAGGATGGAGAGGAGATAAAAAATTTAAAGACTCTAAATCTAAGAAAATTTACAATAAATATTTCAAGAAAAAGGCTGTTATGCCTGAAAGATCAATTAAGATGGATGATGTCGAAGACGAAGCTTTCCTGAATATATTGAAATTCTATCAATTGGATAAACTGAACAAATCATGTCTTGGAAAAATCTCCCAAATAATAGTAAGAAAATTTTACTCAAATCTTCCGGCTGAAATTAAAGAAAAAGAAGAGGATCAACAACTGGTATTTCTGAGAGGGAAACTGATTAGGGTAAATGCTGTTGTCATCAACGAATTTTATGAATTTGATCCAGTCCTGAGTTTGATATGAAAGATATTGATAATGTTTTCATGAGGGATGCAATTCATGAGATTACAAGTGTATCAGTGGGTGCCATGACCCCTCAAAATGTATACAAAGATCAATTAAAAACTTTGTATAAATTGTTGCATGCCTACGTATCTCAAACACTCAACCCTACTGGACATGAGTTTTTCATCCTTCCCGAGAGAGTAAAATTTCTTTATTATATGGGGAAGAAAAAAAGGATGGATATAGGTTCCTACATGTTCAGTAGAATGATGCATCTCGTAGGAAAACCTACTGCAAAGACAGCTCTCTCTTTCGGAGGATTTGTATGCTCGATGGCTAGTAAACATTTTGTCCCAAGCTTAGCAAGGGATGTTTATATTAAAAACAAATGTCCCATGAGAAAACTAACCTTCACTCGAATGTTTGAAAAACGGGCAGCAGCTACAAGCAAACCATCAACATCTGGAAAACCATCAACTTATGGAATCAAAAATACTAAGGACAGGGTTGATGATCTATACAATTTTGTTGCTGCAAACTTTGAGAATGTCTTCAAAGAGATGAAGACTATATCCGACAACCAGAAATTGATTCTGGATAAAATTAACCAGATAGATGTTGAATTTGCTGACCAAGAATAAGATTTCCCTTCCCTCGTGAAGAAGGTAAATGGGGCTAGCCCAAACTCTTATGTAAAAATACATACTGTACAAATTGACACTTGAATGCTAGTTATCACTTTGATACTCTTATTTATGTTACTGGATGTCATTTCTACGTATACAGTAAGTCCGTACTGACTATAATTTTTCTTATTCCGTACCTCAAGGTGTAGGTGAAGGATATTTTGAGGAAGAAGAAGAAGGAAAAAAAAGATGAAGAAGAAGATGGAGATGGCTATGAAGATTCATCTTTTGAGTTTTGAAACTTTTATTTCAATTTGGAAGTAATATTTGAATTGTAATATGGTTTTGAATATTTGTTGGTCTTGGCGGTGTAACTAAATTTTGTTTTTAAAATATTGTAAGACTAAACTTTAAGCTTGTACTAAGTGCATAATTCATAATTTGTTTGGAAAATGTAATATGGTCTTGAATTTAGAGTAGGTCTGATATTTATTTAGATTATTGTATTGTAAATTATGCAGGTTCTATGTTGAATTACTAACGTGGATTGGGCAGATTACTGTAACGTAGATTATGCAGTTTATTGGACTTGGAATAAAGTATACTTAATTTGATTATAATTTTTTGGTTGAAGCGTTTATTTGATTTGCAGTTGGCCTTCACAGATAATATTGATATTTTGGTGTATTCCTTTGATTTTCAGATGTCCTTTACAGATTTTATGAGTCCTGGGTGCATTCCTAGGGTTTACAAATGGCCTTATTACAGATGCATTACTGGGATCACTAAAACTTTATTTGATTGTAATGTGTCTTGCTTTCTGTAAAAAATTATTACATCGACATCAGTATGAATTCGATGTCAGTTTAATACATAATGTAATCCTGCATGTTCATCCCTTGTTATTGCTGAAGCAAAATTGTAATCATGTCTGTTCATCCCTTGTTATTGCTGAAACAAAATTGTAATCCTACATGTTCATCCTTTATTATTTCCATCAGTACATCGATGCCATCAGTATGAATTCGATGTCAGTGTAATGCATAATGTAATATAAGAAAAATTCTCTTGGATAGTAGGTTAATTATATTCAAACACTCACAAAAAATTTTGTGCAGCCAAACAGTAGAGCCTGATAAAATGATATTCAGATTTTCTTGAACATGATTTAATATTAAATAAATATACTTTGGTAAATGATATTAAAAATACTGTAAATATTTGGTGAAAAAAATATGAGATACTTGAACATTTTCAGTCCTAAATGTACCATATTGTAATGCGTTTTGCTTTCTATAAGAAATTATTACATCGATGCCATCAGTATGAATTCGATGCCAGTGTAATACATAATATAATCTTGCATGTTCATCCCTTGTTATTGCTGAAACAAAATTGTAATCCTGCATGTTCATTCTTTGTTATTGCCATCAGTACATCGATGCCATCAATATAAATTCGATGCTAGTATAATGCATAATGTAATGTAAGAAAAATTTTCTTGGATAGTATGTTAATTATATTCAAACACTCGCAAGAAATTTTGTGCAGCCAAACAGTGGAAGCCTGATAAAATAATATTCAGATTTTCTTGAACATGATTTAATATTAAATAAATATACTTTGGTAAATGATATTAAAAATACTGTAAATATTTGGTGAAAAAAATATGAGATACTTGAACATTTTCAGTCCTAAATGTACCATACTTGAACATTTTCAGTCCTGCAACTACAAAAATGTAGCTAATGCAGCGAGCCGCACCCCGACGACTGAGGGGGACTGCTAATGTAACGAGCTCCAAGCGAGCGTTTAAAGCATCGACGTGATATAAATTATATTTTAGCTATGAGGCCTCGCCGATTGAGAGTGTAGCGAGTCCAACGAGCGGCTAAAAAGGGAAAGCAGGGTCCAGGGAGGAAACCATTCCCTCCATACAGTGTCATAATCTAACTGCCATAAAACTGGTACGCTTTTGGTGGTTAGAGATAGTGTAGTGAGTCTGACGAGCGACTAACGAACGAATCATATGTACATGCAAAAGACCTCTAGCCTAGTGGTTAAGAGAGAGACATGCGGCCCAAGTGGTCGGGAGTTCGAGCCCCAGTAGAGGCGAGTTCTTCGCCACAAGTACCCATTGCTTCAATATATATATATATATATATATATATATATATATATTGAAAATGGTAATTGTGTCGAATGCTCCCACCGAGAATCAATCTCCTGACTACTTGGGCCACATGCCTCATCACTATCACTAGGCGAGGGAATTCTAGGAGCTTTCCAGTGCTCGATCCATCGTAATTCCACTTGGATAGTTCTGACTGGTGCTCCACAAGCTTAGATATAGTCTGAAACATAGCATTACGTAAAACATGCTGCCTTTCAACAATATGCAGGACATAGCCAGTTAGATACATTGTTGAACTAACATACCCGTGATTTGCTACAAACGCCAATGCTTGTTCCTCCAACCCTGATAAAAGTTACATATCTTCATGTACCATTCACATGATTCATAAATGTGTTAATAAAAAATTTACTGATGTAAATCCTGAAATGTGGTGTGGATTTTATGTTTTATATAAATGTGTGTGAGTATCTATATAAGTGTAACAATATATAACATGGAGTATCAGACCAGTGTGTGTAGAATGTGGAGTGTGTTGTTATTATTATGAAAAAACCAATTTTCAAATACAATTATTTTCTATTAAATGGATTATTTTATTTGGGTGTTAAATCCTATTAACTTTCTATTGATTCATATTCATCACACCATTCATCTACTATTTTATGGCTCTTAATGTCTAATTGAAAACCTTTTAATTATATGGGATGGGTCATGGCTCTATATATGTTCCATACATTTTTTTCCTTTGGAGAATGAATTGATATGAGAAAAAATATCAAATGATCATGTCTCTTCCTCTCTTCCTTACCATAAACACTTCTATATATATTTTTTGTTCTATTTCTGGGTTTAGCCAAGTTCGGGTCAATCTCTCCGAGTTGTGTACGACGACGGGATACCGATAGAGCGGGGGTTTTACCACTAGGAGCATTCAGACAAAGTCTGCACATAGACCCGAATAAACTCTTGGGGCAGTGCTACGTACACGACTTCCCCGGAGGCCGGTAACTTTTAATTTTGGTTTATTTTGTTTATAAAATTTGGAAGATAAAGGCAAATATATCCAACAATCTAAGAGTTTATCCGATGTTTATTTTGCATGTTCTGTTTAAACACAGTTTGACACATGATATTTCACATGCATTGAATTTATTCAGTAACATTTTCTTATATATGTTATTTGACATCATAAGATTACTCAATCTTTTGAATGTTATTTGGCAATATAACTATATGTTAGCCTCTGCAACAAATCTTTGTTTATAAATATTTTTAATATAAAAGTTTATATATGGCATTTATTGTACTCTTCATAAGAATATGGTGTTTATTGTTGATATGTTGTAGGCATTAATCCCTAAACAACTTTATGCTACATCTTTATAAATTTGAGAAGACCTTATTCCGAAAATTGGTTCGCTATTGCTTACTGAATTATGTATATACTAATATGTTCCATATGATTGAACATCTAGAGATGAATTATATATTTTGTTCCGTTCTTAGAACACGATTCTAACTAATGTCTTCTAATACTGAAAACGTCATATTCCAAATGTGATCCTTGTCGTCCTAATACCATATTATTTTATTTCATATGTTGGATTTAAGAAACATAATTGTTAATTTAATATATTGGTTTCTCATGAGAGAATTTTATGCTTTATTTTGTGTTGAAAGGGTTTGAAGATAATACAAGGCTCTTCATATTCCATTTGTGTCATGGAAAAGTCCATTCCCTTTACGGCAGGGAATAGTAACTCTAATGTGAATATTTTGATTTTTTTTAGTGTTTTTTTTATTTCTGTATGAAATAATATACTACTATAGATCGGGTTTGAAAGAATTTGTTATTTTGAGATTGTTAAGGTTATAGAATTGAATATTATTTGGTGGAATATTATAACTTGCGGACATATGTTAGCAATTATGTCCTAATACAAATTGGTAACTTTGATGCCAATGACTGAACTATACAAATTCTAATGCAATATTGTTGAGGTATCATATTTATTAGAAAATTTTGTTGACCTTATTTGTTGTTACATGTTCTTATAGTATACAAGAACATTTTGTCAACAAAATACTGCGACTAATGTCTATTATATATATATATATATATATATATATATATATATATATATATATATATATATAATATGCAGCATGTATGGATGAATAAAGTTCACTTTCATGTTCATTGGAATATCTTGAGCCAATTGTAACATCTTGATAATATTGTCAGTTCCAACTCTGTAGCTTTAGCCTTTCTACTATTTCATTTGATTGGTAGCAATATGTAGCATGTATCGATAAATTATTTTTTGATGATAAAATTTGTCATATGAAATTACAACAAATAGAATTTTGCTTCTGTATAAGTAGAATATGCAAAGGCATTTGACATGACAAAGAAGTTCTAGAAAAACCTAAATTCATATGCCTAAATTTGTTCTATAAAATATTTTAAATATTTCTCAAATAGATTAGAAATATTACATGGATAATGTATGTAGAGATATATTTATTTTAGCATATGATTTAATTGTGTGTATTGTTTAACGATTCTACTTAGAGTATTGTTCATATATACAATTTTGGTTGCTAATAATTCTGCTAACATATATAATAAATCATTGTTTAACACATACAACACCTGTAATTTTTATGGTGTAACATATAATAAGGCACATGGAGTAAGAAATCCATGTTGCTTTAGTTTTGTGTTTCGTTACTTTTACATATCATTGGGATAGTGCAAAGATCATAACATCTATTCTAATTCCATATTTTCTATTCATGATGTATCGAGAAGAATTCTTTTAATTTAATATTATTAACAACCAGTTAAGTAGTCCACTGCTATGGATAATGACATAGAATTTTATCATGTCATGATACAAAACTATGTATTACTACACATTAATAACAAATTTTATATCGTTCAATATTAATTATCGATTTTGGCATCTAGAATAATTGTTTGCTAAATCATCTAAATATAAATATATTGTTATGTCATTATTTTATTAGTAATGTTTAATTTATGGAAAAAAAAAGTTACATGCTTCTATATAGTATTGTCAAAATGTTTTCTTTCACTGTATTATGTAACTAAAATATATGTCAGACTTGGACATACTAATAGCATCTTTATAATTCTTGTTTTCATATTTACCATAAAAATATTGTTGAATTATTTAGAGTTAAACAATATATATTGGTGTAAGAATGAACAAGTTTTGCATCGGTTAAAATTATATTCTTTTTAATATGCAAACCAACATTTATTTTATAGAAGACCGAATTGTTAGAGTTTGTAATTCTTTTCGGATATGATATTTATAATGTTATTTCTTCAAGTCAGAAGCACTAGAAGTTACGACATGTTAGAAAAGGAGCAAACATGCTAAGGCGTAAGGTAAGTAATACAAAAAATTTTGCTTTATTTGATGTTTATAAAAATTTTAATTTTTCAAATTCTTGGACAAAATTGGATGTCGGTAAGATTTTTTTTTTTGGGTGTCCGGTCATCCGCGCACAAGCCCGTGGCCACTGCCACCCAGCCGGCTTGTGCGGGAGGGAGGGCTCGATCCCGGGTCTCCCCGCCGAGAGCCCCCCTCTCCTGCTCTTGCGCTAGGAGCACCGGACTTGCGCTAGGCTCGATCCCGGCTTGTCGGTGAGATTATAGATCTTAAAACAATGTACAAAATGACATTTGTTCTGAAGTGCTATTATTAAGCCAAAATCAAGAAGTACAAAATTGCTCTGAACATGTGGAAATGTAATTTCTCCCATTTACAATTCACATATTCTATTCATTTTGACTACTAAATTTAGTTGGACAAATATATGAAGTCTGTAAGCCATCATTATTTATTTCTAATATGTAGAATATGGTGATAATGGATATTCATTCCTTGATCGATTTATATGTTTGAATCTTAATGACTATATTATCACAATATTAGAATTTCTAGTCAGAAAGAAATCACAATATTATTCTGTCACAATATTTAGACAAAATTTATTTTTGTTTTTGTTTATATTTCGTGACACTACAATTCTTTTGTTTCATTCAAACAATTTATTCACAAGAAAATAGTTAGTGAAATTGCAAATTCCTTTAAATCTAAAATTTTAAAAGTTGAGATTATTTTGAGTACAAGCCGAAATGGTCCTTCTGTCAACCGGACGTAAATGTAGAAAATAATAGTTGGGATGATTTTATTGATGGACTACTTCACTACTTATAGGGAGTCTAGCTCCTCTACATACTACAAATTCCGATGTGGGACTAAAAGTCCCTTATTGATTCTCAACACTCCCCCTCAAGATGGACGATAGATATTAATCATCCCCATCTTGTTACATAGCTTTGACAGACTCAATGAACTAAGACCCTTAGTCAGACAGTCTGCCACTTGTTCTTCTGAACGAACATAGTCAATCTTCAGTATCCCTTGTTCCAGCTTTTCCTTGATGAAGAATCGATCGATCTCGATGTGCTTCGTTCTGTCGTGCTGAACCGGATTGTTCGCTATACTTATCGCAGCTTGACTATCGCTCCGAAGGTGCAATGGTGTCCCCTTGTCTAGCTTCAACTCTGTCAGCAGCGCCTTTACCCATAGCAATTCTGATACTCCTAGAGCCATTGCTTTGTATTCTGCTTCAGCTGTCGACCGTGCTACCACTGACTGTTTCTTGCTTCTCCATGAAACCAGGTTTCCTCCTACAAAAACACAGTACCCTGTGGTAGACCTTCTGTCGTCTATGCAGCTTGCCCAGTCTGCATCGCAGTATCCCTCAACATCTGTGCATCCATTCTTCTTGAACCACAGTCCTTTTCCCGGCGTCCCTTTCAGATATCTTAGGATCTGAAATACTGCATCCATATGACCCGTTCTTGGATCATGTATATAGCAGCTTACAACACTTACTGCAAATGAGATATCAGGGCGAGTATGCCCTAGATAAATCAATCTGCCTACTAGCCTTTGATACCTTTCGCGATCAACAGGCTCTCCTGCTTCTGCTCCCATCTTACACTTCTGGTCAATTGGAGTGACTGCTGCTCGGCATCCCAGCATTCCTGTCTCCTTCAGCAGATCTAGTGCATATTTTCTTTGTGAGAGAATAATTTCTTGTTCACCATTACACACCTCGATACCCAAAAAGTATCTCATCTCTCCCAGGTCCTTTACTTCAAACTCTTTGGCGAGTTTCATCTTCAGCTTAGTGATCTCATCAGCATCATCACCTGTGATTACTATATCATCTACATATACAGCAAGTATAGTTATGTGGCCTCTTGCATGCTGGAGGAAGACTGTGTGATCTGCATTTGTCTGATGGTACCCCATGCCAGTGACAGCCTTTCTGAATCTGTCAAACCAGGCTCGAGGAGATTGCTTCAGCCCGTACAGCGACTTCTTCAGTTTGTACACTTTTCCATATGACGTTCCTTCACCTGAATCTGACACAGAGTAGCACCCCGGAGGAGTCTCCATGTAAACTTCTTCTTCTAGGTCTCCATGAAGAAATACGTTCTTTACGTCTAACTAGTGTAGCTTCCACCCATAGTTTGCTGCAATGGAGACCAGCGTTCTTACGGTACTCATCTTCGCTACTGGGGCAAAAGTCTCATCATAGTCGATGCCATATGTCTGGGTATAGCCTTTTGCAACCAGTCTCGCCTTGTACCGCTCAACTTTTCCTTCTGGTGTTTCCTTCACTGTGTACACCCATTTGCATCCCACAGCTTTCTTCCCTTCAGGTAATGGTACCAGCTCCCATGTCTTATTTTTCTCTAGTGCCCCAAGTTCTTCCATCATTGCAGCTTTCCATCTTGGGTCCTTCTTTGCTTCCTGCCAATTCTTAGGTAAAGAAGTGGAGTCTAACGAAGTGAGGAAGGCTTGATAAGTCGGAGAGATATTAGAATAAGACAAGTAGTTGGCGATATCATGTTCATAATCTTGAAAACAAATAGGAGCCTATTCTGCATTAATGCGAGAAGACCTCCTTAAGGGAGCAATGGGTGGTGGAGAAAGCATACCATCTGAGTCGGAGAGACCCGCTTCCGAATCCGAGTGATCCGGTACGGGAGTAACATCTTCAGGAGTTGGGGCAGGAGTAGACGAGGGACTTGGCACATTTGGCACAGGGCACGGCACAGTACTGGATGTCTGCTGTCTTCTTCTGTAAACTTGGAGCTCCTTTTTCCTTGTCTGCTTCTCCCCCTGCGTAATGTACGTATTGTCTTCTTCATCCTCCGTATCAGTATCAGTGATGCTGTCTCCCCCTTTCTGCCAGTTTGTCACGACAGGACAAGGTACCGACCCGACAACGACGTTTGGGCGTACTACCTCTCCCTCACGTCTAACACCCACTGTGTGAGGCGTGTTCCCAAACGCAGAACCTTAATCCGAACCATAATAAGGTTCCAGCTCTCTGAATGTAACGTCCATGCTTACAAATAGCTTTCGTTTAACCGGGCTCCAGCATACGTAACCCTTCTGTGTCCCGGTGTACCCAACAAAGACACACTTAAGTGCTCGAGGATCCAGCTTATCAACACCAGGCCTGTTATCGTGGACGAAGCATACGCAACCAAATACTTTCGGAGGAACGGTGCACGCAGTCGTCCCCGTGAGCATTTCCAAAGGGGTCTTCCAGTCCAGTAATTGAGAGGGCATCCTGTTGATGAGATAAGAGGCTGTCAAGACAGCCTACCCCCACAAAAATTTAGGGACATTCATAGCCAGCATCATTGTCCGAGCCACCTCCAGTAGGTGCCTATTCTTTCGCTCGGCAACACCATTTTGAGCCGGTGTATAAGCACAAGAGGTTTGATGCAGTATACCATGAGAGGATAAATACGTAGCAAACCTCTTATGGGTATATTCCGTCCCATTATCCGACCGGAAATACTTAACACGAGCATTATACTGTGTCCGCACCCGTTGATGGAAGCTTTGAAATGCCTCGAAAACATCACTTTTATTCTTCAGCAGGTAGACCCACGTTACGCGGGTAGTGCAGTCAATAAAAGTAACAAACCATCTATAACCGTTAACTGTAGGATAAGGGCCCCACACATCGGAATAAATCATATCAAAAGCAGCAGAACATCGATGCCCAGAATGCACATAAGAGCTTCTGGTATGTTTTTCCAACTCACAAGAATCACAAACTAACAACTCGTTATTTGCTTCTTGATATAATGATGGATACAATCGACCAATAACGGGAAAAGAAGAATGCCCTATACGCCGATGTTGGAGGAGCAGCTCGGCTTTGACACTTCGACTTCGGACTTCCGGTTGGGCGTCTGCAACCAAAGATGCCAGTGCTCTATCCAGGTCGGTCCTGTCCAAGTACCATAGACCCTTATGCCATGTGCCAGTGCCTAGTCGTCTCTCCGTTCCCTTCTCCTGAAAAGTTACCTTAGGAATATCAAAGGAAATAATACAGTTTAGATCAAGGATAATGGCGCTAATGAAAATAAGATTGACAGGAAAGGAAGGAGCATGTAAGACATTAGATAGAGTGATGGAAGGAGTGCAATCAACAGTGCCTTTACCCGTAACTGGCCTGTAGGTACCATCAGCAGTCTGAATGCTTTCTGGCGGCGTTAGAGTAGAGTATTCCCGGAACTCTCCTCGGGATCCCGTGACATGGCAAGATGTCCCAGAGTCCATAATCCAAGCTGACTGAGAGACAGATGCAAGAGCACGCGGAGGTATACCGGCACTGGTTTGGGAGAAGTAAGTGCAGTAATCTCCTGTAGCGGACGGCGCCCCAGGAATGACTTGTCTTTCACCAGAACCAAGCTTTGAGCCGCGCATCTTCTCGAGAACTTCCCTCTCAAAAGGAGTGATGTCCGCCAGCTGATTGTCCCCACCTTCATCCGCCAGATGCGCCTTATTGCCTCCAGAGTAACTGCCCCGTCCACCACCGTAGCTGCCTCGACCACCTCGTCGTCCACCGCGACTACGACCCCGTCCATTCGAGGGAGTCCGTGTCGATTTTGGGCAAAAGCGGATGTAATGTCCCGTGTCACCACAGTTGTGGCAAACGCCTCCCGTAGAAGGAGGCTGTGTGAAAGTGGCAAGAGCAGATGTGTCAACTCCGGCCTGCTCCCCCTGGGAGAGACCCTTGGTAGGCATCAGCTTCAACCGTGCTTCTTCTTGTGCCATGGCAGCTATGGCGTCTTCTAATGTCGGCAGCGTCGGTTGTGCGAGAAGTACATTCCGCCGTTGCTCAAACGCTGGGTTGAGCCCCTTCAAAAACTTTATCATCCGTTGCCGCGAGATATAATCCAAAAATTTCTGGAAATATTTTGCAAAATTCGGTTCAACCTGAGCATCTTCCATGCCAAGAGGATCATAATGGTCAAGATCAGACCAGTACTTCTTCAACAAGGCAGCGTACTCAGAGATAGTACGGTCGTCTTGGAATACCCTATCGAGCTCATCCTGCAGTTGGAAGACTCGTATGGGGTTTTTCGAACCGGAGTACATGTCTTTCAACGTTCTCCAGATATCAGCAGCTCCCTCCATTGCTTCAACGTTACCCGACACTTGATCGGTCAAAGAGGCTGTCAACCAACCAGCCACGACATTGTTGTCAATGTCCCATACAACAAACTCCTTCGAGGAGTGATCGACAGGGGCCTTGGTGGTGCCATCGACATAACCAACCAAGCCACGTCCCTTCAGCGTCCGCATCGCCTGACGCGACCATTTCAAGTAGTTGGTCGTGCCTTCCAACTTCGTCTCCAGCTTGTCCAACTTTTCCATTTTGTACGGTGACGGATCCACATCAGTATGGGTCACGCGTGGGGTCGCCTCCGGTAATCTCTTGGTCAGGAGATCCTCGACCAGGGCCTTCATTTCTGCTGCTGTCAACTTCTCATAGATGGAATCCATGACTTCTGCAACTGCAATCAGTGAGGTGTTATTGTTTCCGGAGTCGTCTTCTGTGGAGTCGTCTTCGTCTTAGTCAGCTACCGGAGGGAAACAACAAAACGAGATCCCTCACTGATATGTCGTAGGTTATACGACCAACTAGAACCGCGTCATGATAACGCGTTCGGACGGCTCAAGGATAACCAACATAGTTGTGCCTCCTTGCATGAGACAAACCAGAGGTATACCAGCCGTGCAAAAACGATTGTAAAGACAACGTTTCTGAGATACGAAGATCTAAAGAGATTTCGTATTCATAGCAGAGCTTCTAAAAAGAAGGTACTAATTCTCGAAGGCAACTACAGAGATCTTCTAAAGAGAAGGAACTCTGATTCTCGAGGCAACTACAGAGATCTTCTAAAGAGAAGAAATCTGTTTTTTTTGTTTTTTTTTTGTTTTTGGAAACAGCAAAAGAAAACCCTAAAAAGGGTGCTGTAGCAGCAGTAAAGGGGCGGGTTGGGGGGGGCCGGGGGGGGCGGCGCTGGAGGGGGGGAAGGGGGGCCGGCGGATCAGCGGGGGGGGGGGGGGGGGGGGCGCGGGTCAGCGGGCGGGGGGGGAAGGGGGGGTCGGGGGGGCTGCTCAGGGGGGGAAGGGGGTCGGGGGGGCTGCTCCGGGAGGGGGGCTAAAAAAATTTTTTTTTTGTGTGGAGAGAGAGAGAGTTATGGCTCTGATACCATGTAGAAAATAATAGTTGGGATGATTTTATTGATGGACTACTTCACTACTTATAGGGAGTCTAGCTCCTCTACATACTACAAATTCCGATGTGGGACTAAAAGTCCCTTATTGATTCTCAACAGTAAATAGTCCTAAATGACACGGTACTTAATCGTCCTCCTGTGGACCTCCGCTAGCTGAGAACCGGCCCCTACAGCTAACACAAGTTAATCAATACTTGATAGACTAAAAATTTCTTAAGGTTGATTAGCAAATCATTTAAACTATTATTTTTGTACTTTAGACTGTCATTTTTGCAAGTATGGCTTATAAAGATAAATCTTTAGAGCCACGACTGAAAGATATTGTGTCTTACTTTAAGAGATGATAGAGTCGGATGATTTTTGACTCACTATCCTAAGTCTTATATCAACAATTAGTGTAATCACACATTTTGTTAAATGGATTCTGATGACACAGAGTATAATTTAGTAGTAATCCAAACATCTGACTTAGTCAAATCAAAAGTTCCTAAAGAAATGGACTACAATTGGTTTCACAGATTTTTAATATTTTCTACGTCATTATATGACATTTTTTTCGGATATAAAAATACTAAAGATCACTAAGATCCAATGTAAGGTTTCATCTATGGAACAACTTTGATACTCATCAGTTGCTAGGTCCATGTGACAAACTATCATAGCTAGGAGTATCAAAGAATTTGAAATTGTACATTTAAACATAGCTTGTACTAAAGCTAAATGGATCAGATATCTTATTATGTATATATCAAATAGATCCAAGCCTAAATTTTGCTCTTGCTATGATTTCATAAAGTATTGAATAGATTAAGCATCTTATTATGCATATACCTAATATACATATTTTTGTACCTGTCACTTTTATAAATTATGCTAAAGAACTGCTAAAACATGATCTTGTGAATGCTAAGATCAACAGGTACTTACAGCTGCATTTCAAGACATTAAAAAAGCCTAAAAGGCAAAAATGTGCTTCTTGACTATAAAAGTCACAAAGAACTTTACAGATCTCTTGACGAAGAGTCCGTTTACTCTTGACGAAGAGTTTATCTAAAAAATTAAACCTAGAACCATCGACGGGGTGGGATTAAGCCCATAAGTTAGTCACCAATAGTGGCAACCCAACCGAGTCTGACTGGAGATCCCAAGAAACCGGTTAAATGGGTAGAAACAAGCTGGACTAGGTGACTATTATGGAACACTGACCCTGAGATTAAATTCTCTTAAATGAAAGCCCAAAAGGCTGTACAATGTTGTACATGGATACCCCATTCCTATGGTGACAATGTTTCGGTGTGATTTGGTTAGGATGAGTTTTTAGAACTCTTAATAGGTTCAAGCATGATTATGGAGGGTTAACTTCAATCACCAACCCTTTGAGAATTTACCTATGTAAGATGTCGTGAAGGCCGCGACTATAGGACATGACGATCCTAGACAACTATCATGCATATGAAAAAGTGTGCATGGCCAATCAAACGCGCCACCCGATAGACCCAAGAACCTCTAGCGTATTATGTGTGTCATTTTCTGAATTTGGTTCAAGAAGTCTGATCCAAGGCATAGTCTATCAAACACTTCTTCAGGCAAAGATAATAGTCACTACGTGAGATTCAAGGTTGTAGTCCATCTCATCTATGCATAGTATTTACTTGTCCAGAAATTATGTACTTCGATTCTTTTGAATATTGTTATCTTTGTTTTTGTTTTTAGAAATTTGGTTTTTTTGGGAGGGATTGTTGTTATTATTATGAAAAAACCCATTTTCAAATACAATTATTTTCTAATAAATGGATTATTTTATTTGGGTGTTAAATCCTATTAACTTCCTATTGATTCATATTCATCACACCATTCATCTACTATTTTATGGCTCTTAATGCCTTATTGAAAACATTTTAATTATATGGGTTGGGTCATGGCTCTATATATGTTCCATACATTTTTTTTTCCTTTGGGAAATGAATTGATATGAGAAAAAAGATCAAATGATCATGTCTCTTCCTTACCATAAACACTTCTCTATATTTTGTTCTATTTTCTGGGCAAAACTAAGTTCGGGTCAATCTTTCCGAGTTGTGTGCGACGATGGGATACCGGTAGAGCGGGGGTTTTACCACTAGGAGCATTCGGACAAAGTCTGCACGTAATCCGAATAAACTCTTAGGACAGTGCTACGTGCGCAACTTCCCCGGAGGCCGGTAAATTCTAATTTTGGTTTATTTTGTTTACAGAATTTTGAAGATAAAGGCAAATATATCCAACAGAGTGTGGGTGTATGTTATGTTTTCAAGTGCCAGGGAGCTATGCTCAGTATAGGAATTAAGTATATCCATGTATCAATTACAATTTTTAGTTCTGCAGTACCAATGCATCCTATATGTGTCCATATATCTGTAACAGACTTTGAGTTATGGGGATAACATTAGGTTATATGGCAATGAACCACTGATATGCAATGGGAATCTGTGTACATCAGTACAGTGTGCAGGATACATAGTGTGGTGCAGTATAAATTAGTGGCTGGATTGGTACAGTGTCAGTTTGAGTGTGCAGGGCAGTGTAGTAGATTGCAGAATAATTAATCAATATATAGGTATTATCGTGCAGTACAGAACAGTGAGACTGGAATGGAAACCAACCAACCAATGAACATTAGAAAATGAACAAATGTAGAATTGTAAGACTTAAAATTGATGGATGGATGTATTTTATTATTTATTTTTTTAACCAGAAATATAGGATTTAATGGATAGACCAAATTTCTTCATGACCAACGACAAAGTCTGAAAAGGATTTTGTCGCATGACCCGCTGCAGTATATATGAAAAAAGTGGGGAAAAAACACTGATAAAAATCAGAATGAGTAGAAGAAAATGCATAACACATACAGTTAACATATAAGGGCAATTAACTGCAAATCAATTACTTAAGTAATGATCTATTAACATGAATTTTCATGAGGTTAATACAATCGTAGAAATCAGAATCGATTGTATAACAAAAATTAAAGTTAAGTATAACTAAGTGTTCTAAAACCGATGTAACCTATATCTGTCTCGAGTACAGTTTATCATATAATAGACCATGTCGCACCAATATAATTAGAAAATGCAAATAAAAGAAACTCATGCCATGAAAATATGAGTTAAAATCCTATGATAGAAAACTAAATATGAAAGCTTAATTCTGAGTGAAGGTGGATATAAGGGAAAGAATACCTTAACTGGAAACTTTAGATTTTTATCTTTCCGAGCATGTCATACACTTAGACAAGCGAAAACTGGGTATCCCATCTAGGGCATTTCGACTATCAAATAATGCTGATACATCTCGCCAGTAGTTGAAACAATTTCATGATGCAGGTTCTTAAAAAGGTCCAAATTAGTAGTTTCCTAAACCAGACTAGGACTAAATTTGTTTAGAGGATAGTTACTGACTCATAAGGATACAAATACGTACACATAAATATTATGTCCTCGTGTCAATGCCATGGAAGTTTTGTGTTTCACACACTTTCTGCCACCGAGATACTTGACAGCCATGTCAAATATAAAAAATGTAAATCGGCTAGCAGAAGAGCCATAGTGAATAGTACGGTGAAATTTGAGAATTAGAGAATTAGAATCAGCAAGAAGGAGAGCCCTAGTGGACAGTGAAGAGGCTAAAGATGGATATGAAGAGAGGTACTGGGGATTAGAAGCTGCATGAGGTTTAAAAGAGTCAAGGATTAAAAAGAAGATTGCAGAAAATTGTGACACACCCCTCTATCTGGATTTCTCATATGAGTGTGTGCATGTATCTTTTTTTCTCATGGCATTCATCTAACATGCTTAGTCAAATATTACTAGTGATGTCATGTATCAACAACTATTTATATTAGATATTAGTGGATATAGAATATTTCAATCATAGATATCGGTATCGGTCAATACTGATACAATAGAGATGATATGTACCAATTTGGCATGTCATGTTGCAATATCAACCGCTACGATTACCGACATTGGGTCCCTTTCCCGGTCGATACAACATGAAATTTTGGCGGAAGAAAGAATGAATTGTACCACGATAACCATAAGACGGTTGCACTTGACTCGTAGAAGATGAAGAACCACGAGGATCATTTAATTAGAAAACTGAAGTAAAAAATCATTAGAGCACATTACATCCACGTAGAAGTATTTCATGTTCATTAAAAGGGGTAGCCATGGATTCACATTTAACTCGTACAATAAAAGGTTGCATGTAAGTAAGTTAAGGGAAACTTACATCGTAACCGTCCAAATTTGTTAATGCCCCTGCAAAAAAAAAAAAAAAAAAAAAAAAAAAAAAAAAAAAAAGAGAGAGAGAGAGAGCTGAAGATCATAAACCAACAACCACATACATACACACACAGGGATGAGGGTCTGCACACAAATGAATACCACGATTTGAAATGCATCATTTTGCACAACCGACCATTGTTTGCTAAACTCATGCCATACTGATTGCATAATGTTGTCTTGTAATTTGACATAACAAAGAAGTCAAATTGGAGAATTGTGTTTTCAAATGGATGTAAAAAGGAGTTTCCAATGGGTAAGTTAACTTATGATTCAATCAGGACTCAACCTTATACACCCTTATCAAACTGGAGAATTGTGTTTCCAAATGGATTATACACCCTTATCAGTTACATAAAAGATAAGACTTCTTAGATTTTTCCCATCCATGTTTACTAAATCTGAGCTTGTCATTGATATGCAAATTTGACAGTATTTCAAGCAATACATTTAATACAGACACCATATATAAAAATCACGGCCTATTCATAATAGAGAATTATACACCATGGTTGAACCTTCATAATATGAACTTAAAACCTTTTGCATGTAAGAAGACATATAGCTATTCAAACTTACTTGTTCAGCAATAACTGCAACACATGCATCACGGGGATCCTTAAACTTTGAAACCTGTAAGTTCAATGACTCACTTTAGTATATAAAATGATGCAATGAGGCATAAGGCAAGTTATAAAACCAGTTCATCCTTTTTAAGATATAAACTTTATTCGTGTAAAGTTTGTATCAGTAATAGATATAAACTATATTCATGTAAACTTGTACTAGTACCAAAAAAACATAGTCGACAAAACGAGAACTAATTTTTTTTAATTTGGTTTGAATGGATTTAGTCTTAGTAGTCAAGAGATTTAACGATATTGAATTAGCTCCTCATACTGAGATTACTGAAATAATCTAAGTCCGAGCATCAGCAGTACCTGGTTCCTGAAACCAATACCAACACCGAGCATAATCTGGCCGAGTATAAGCATAGCCAAGTTCTTAGCAGCAGCATGAGAGTGGCTCCAACCAGGAAACTGATGCCGCCAGCAACAATGCTGGCCCGACGACCATACTTTCTGGTGACCGGGGAGGCTACAAGGGATGCGACAAGCCCTGCGAGGTAGAAGGATGAGGTGTAGATAGCCCCTGGCTATCATACTAGCAGTAATTGTTCTTAGATTGACTGTTCTTCTTTCGGTACACCACTGGGAAGAACTTCTCCAGAAGCAGATCCATGGATGTCATGCCCCTGAAATTTAGAGCAAAAACATATCAATCCATAAAAAAATATTCTTCTGCCAAATTCAGTATGCCATAATTAATATATGATGGAATTATGTCTAGTCCTTGTTGCTAACAGGGTAAAAGAATCCTCCCTACATGTTAGATGAATTCACAACTAAAATAGTGAACAAACTTGCTCGGGTTAGGACTACAGAACAAATCCCAGGACTAGGACAGCTGTCCTTCGCACATCATCACTAACATCTGATACAGCAAAATGCAGCAATTTATGGATGGCCTTACCGTTTGCAGTCCCATTGTAAGCCAACGCCAACGTGTACATACTACCATAACGAAGTATGGGATCTTGATCTCTCATCAATTATTCAATCATTGTATCGGCTTCTTCTCTTCCGTAAATTGTCAATGTGATTCCCAGTGATAGCCCCTGCGAATCCAAAACAAGTGCACAAGGATAAATTAGTGCAGGTAGAAAACATATATAGGAGTACATGTAAAGTACATCCTGATATGGCAATTAACATGAACATATAGACCACAATGGTCAGACATAGGTCATTTCAAACTTCTATTTACAACCTACAACACATGGTAGTTGGATAGACGGTTCATTCACAGCTGATAATCGATTGTCATAACCCCATCAGATTAATGATATAAAACTTCTATTAAATATGCATGGTATGTTTCTCATTCTTCCAGTCTATTTCACATTCATAGCCAGATTCTTCAACTAGTAACTAGTACCTCCATATAAAATGCTCCACAATGCATAAAGGGGAATCCTGTCCACTTGAACCTTCTCCCAAACAAGATGCACGTGCAGAAGGGATAACCCTTGTGTCAATTGTTTGTTTATTCACCCCATGAGTCCCTCCTTAGCCCATACATGGACACGGCTTATATGTGTTGTTGCACCTAAATGCAGAAACCTGAAAGTTCGCAGAAATGTTGATGCATGGTCGTAAATGTCACATATGCAGAATTAAACCACTCTCTACTTTTTTTTTCTTGTTTAGAAAAGACCAACATTATCTGCATATAGAAGATGAGAGATATTAGGTTTTACCTTCTTTTGAAGTGGGGACAATCTTCCTGTTGCAACTTCAATGTCCAGTAAAGTAGACGTTTACTCCATTACTATATCTAATAAATAAATAAGGAGAAAAAGGGTCTCCTTGTCTGAGACCCTTGCTGCTCTTGATGAACCCTTTGGCTTGCCCCTTCTATCAAATTATAAAAGAGGTATGGTGATACACTCCCTTATCAACTTCACCCACTGATACTTCAGACCCATACACCCTAGGCTTTGGCATATGAAATCTGTATTGATAGCATCATAAGCTTTCCTGAGATCTATTTTCACTTGATCTGAACCCAGCCATTAACGCCAATGAGAGGTATCGTCTCGAAGTAACCGATCTAGTTCTGTTAATAACAACTCTTTCCTGCATTATCAATCATAAAAACTATGCATAAGCCCATTGCACTTGATACATTCAAAAATGAAGGGAAGCCAAGAGGAAATCCATTGAAGACTGGCACATGCAAAATGGAAAAGCAAGAAATTCTTCAGTGGGAATTATATTCATCACAATTTACTAGCAGCATGTATTAATTATTAGCATGCAGTGAAGTCATCCACAATGCATTGATCATCATCCCCTAGAACGACCGGGACCAGACTCTTCCCTCCTATATATATTAGCATCAAGAGATAAAATAAAAACTTTTACTTATAAATGAAACAAATAAAGGTGAAACACCATGATAGTTATACCTACTTAAGTCTACATTATGCACCATATAAACTAAAGAAAAACTAAAATGTGAAACAATTGTACTTAACAATTCAATGTTAGACAGGAAAACATATAAAATGCCACAAATAGATCTCAATGCACTTTTTTTTTGACAATTAGCACGATAATAAGCAAGCAATATTTTCTCCTATTGTCTTCTTGATGCAGAGCGACTATTTAAGCAGATGTATGTTATATTCTAAAGGCAAAGCTTGAATGTATACTGCAAAAACCAGCTAATTACGATGCATTCACATGAAAAAAAGGAGGCACAATGTTGAAAAGGTATATTTTATGAACATAGGGCATAAGACAAATGCAAATCTGAAGTGTTGAAATGCATGCAATCAAGGAAACAACCACAGTCAAAAACAAAACAGAGTCCAAGTCAAAAAACAAACATAAAGTACTTAAATATATCAGCAGAAAGATATAGTTTGGAGCAGTGCTAAACATGCAGAGCATGATATATAATGCATAGAGATGCCTATAAGCTACTTCTTTGAAAAACTATTTATCTCTTTCATAAAATTTTCAAGATATGGAAGAAATAGTAACACTATCCACACCAAATCCCATGCTGATAAGTAAAGAAATATCAACATTATCCACAAAATATTCATGAATTTTATTCTTGAATATAAAATTCTCATTAATATTGAATTTCGAGTAATATTGCAGTCATACTGAATGACCACTCAAGGTACAAATGTTCAATCCGATACTCCGATATAAAATGTCGATATCGTCGATACTGCCGATACCGATACTAATAGGAAGGGTCCGATACCGATTCTGATACATATTGTGATGCTTACAAAATAGACACTAAAATTCTGAACGTGCAAGATTAAAGAAGAGAGGCAGCTAATGGAGGAAATTGAAATAACATACTAAGACATATAGAACTACTATAGAGAAAGTTGAACCAAAAAGTACTTCATAACATAACTTTTATAATGGTTTTTAACCTTGATATAACCATTCACTAATACCATCTTTTATCTTAATAACCCAACTTAATATCAATTACCTCCATTGATCTTATTCACACCCATACCAATTTGGAAATGATTTCACACCCAAACCAATTATATAAGAGACAAATCTTAGTGGGGTCAATAATCTGTGCAGCCATCAAATCCTCATAGTTTTCGGTTGCAGCATTATAGCCATATTTATAGTTATCATTTGAGAGCACCTGAAACATAACAGAACAAAACTTCAAGCTACATAAACTGCCGAAGGTGTACTGATTCCTGGCCTTAAAAATGATCCCCATTGAAGATATTTGCACGAGGAAGAACATCTAACTACTATTTAAATACAGTACAACCCAACAAAGCCAATTAATCAATGCAAGGTTTCCTTTTATAAGCATATTTATATATTAATTACTCCTGTCATTTTCTGCTAATTATTGTTTGAGCATGTTCACAATCAATTCAACAGGCAGTAGTGTTATATAAGCAACCAACCTTTAAATGAAGTAGAACAACATTACTCATAAATACTTATGACTAATATAGTACACAACGAAGAAACAATGTTAGATTAAATTAAAGCCCTATCTCGAACAGAAGACTTAGCGACTACAAAAGCTTAAAAAGTCTGAAGCAAAGCGAGTTGCAGGAACGGAACCTGAACACAACTCCTATATTGGGTGTCATGAGATGAATTTTCTGCACCTGCAATTGAAAATATTTCATCAGGTATAGTTCCAGACTCCAAAAAATTGCAATGTAGTACATATTATCAATCCTAGAAAGTAGTTTTTATCAAGCCAAGAATGTCAATAGCAGACATGGAATGTAAATGCAAGCAAAATAAAAGGGGCTAATTTACACTTAAAGAAATCGCTTAATATAACACAAAGGGTTGAAGCTCTCTTGTGATCCAAGCCAAGTCAAACACCATTCCAGGGGGAAGACAGCTCAGCCGTAGATGAGGTTACTCAAAGACTAGGAAAAAAAGATGTGTCGTGTCCATGTCCATGTCGTCGTGTCTCTATCGTGTCCGTGCAACATAGTAGGAAGATGTCATCTTTATGAAATTTTTTTTTATTAAACTCTAAAAATTTTGATTTTTCCACAGGATATAGTATATTCTTACAGAGGTTTCGTCCATCAGAATCGAAGGTACCTTCTTCTCCTTGGCGATCACCACACCGTTGGCGGCTGTAGTCATCATCGACCAATCAATTCTTTGATGAGGATCTTGTTAAAATAATCAAGACTGCAACCTTTTCCTCTATTTTCTCCCAATTTTATTCAATTAAACTGATATAAATAGAAATTAAGCATCAACAACAAAGGAATTGAGTTCAATTAAGATAGAAAGGGAAAAGGATTCACCTTGCCCCCTTCGAATGGGGAACTGGAAGATGCGGATGCCGCAGGAGATGACGAAATCGGCATTTGACTGCGGATACGGCTCCGGACACAAGTACGTGCATACAAAACCCAAATTTCAGCACCCTAATTGCTATTGATATGAGTTTAATTGAATAAACAAATAGGAAAGCCCCTTCCATGCCACCACTTGTGCACTTCAACCAAATGCATAGGAGGACTCCTTGCAATCAAATAGGGGGATAGAAAACTTCGGTAGTTCAAAATTATATAGAGTACTTGCGGAGAACCTCCTTGGGGAACACGAGCATGCTAATATTCCCGTTGAATCGAGCTAATTTCCAGCCAATCACGCAGACCCGAAAACCCTAACCCTATAATTTTTGGATTGCCAAAAAAATAGCCAAAAAAAGCAGATATAAGAATTTAAAGAAAAAATTTGGGGAGATGATACCATCGGCGTCCTTGTCGAAGAAGCTGAAGGCCTCCTTAGACTCGTAGATCTAGTCATCGGTCAGCTGATCTGCCATTACAGATAAAGAAGAAGAAGAAGAAGAAGAAGAAGGCACGTCTCTTTGAGAGGGGATGGCATCCATGGGCGATCGAAGCTCCGGCTTGGGTTCCCCTTTTTGTATTCCTTCCGAATGTGTAGGCGGTGGATGACACCATCGAGAGGAGAAGAGGACGAGGAAGAGAGGATAGGAGGAGGCAACGGGAGGATCGGGATGAGAAGACTTGGAGGAGGAGTAGCGAGGAGAAGGAGAGAGGGAGGTGGTTTTGATATGGGTTTGAAAAATTTTGAGCCGAACGAAAAAAAATAGCCGCCAAGAGTTGGAGAAATATTTTTTTGAACTTTTTGTAGCGCTCAAATTTAAAACCGTTATAAAAATATATACTATATATAACGTTAGTTTGTAATAAACGTTATAATAGGCAAGAAATCCCAAAGGGTTGTGTTCGAAATCTTTGTAACACTTCTATATAAAATGTTACAATAATATTTTTGTAAGTGTTATAAAAAGGTACTTTTTCTTGTAGTGAGAATAATGAAATCAACATCAGAGAACTTCTGGACATAAATACAGTGATCTACAGATGTTCTTTTGTACTCATGCTCAAGCATAAAAGAATCAAACCTTTTATACCACTGTCGTGGTGCCTGCTTGAGCCCGTACAAGCTTTTCTTTAATTTGCAAACCAAGTGTTCTTTTTTCCTTTTACCTTGAACCCCTCTAGCTGCTCCATATAGATTTCTTCCACCAAATCACCATGGAGGAATGTTGTCTTCACATCTAAATGCTCAACTTCAAGATCTTAAGAAGCAACAAGACCAAGAATAACCCGAATAGAAGACATCTACACAACTGGAGAAAATATTTTTTCATAATCAATACCTTTCTTTTGACTGAAGCTTTCACCACGAGGCAAGCTTTGTACTTGACTTGGCCATCTTCTTCATTCTTGATTTTGAACACCTATTTGTTCTTCAAGGCTTTTATGTTCTTTGGTAGCTCTACCAGATCATAAGTTTGGTTCTTATGCAAAGAATTTATCTCATCTTGCATAAATTTCTTCTACTTGGCACGATCTTCATGAACTTGTGCTTCATGGAAACTTTCTTGTTCACCTGCATCTTTCACCATGGCAAAGAATTTATCTCATCTTTAGTTAAGGATAACATACTCATTATCCTTTCCACAATTGTGCGGTTCATTCTTTCCCCAATCACATTGTGTTGTAGTGTGTGTGGGACAGACTTTTGGTGTCTAATGTCATATTTAGATCAATAATCTTCATACATCCTTAAAGTACACTCACCATCGTTATCCGTGTGAATACACTTCAAGAACTTCCCAGTTTCTCTTTCAACTTTGTTATGAAAGTCTTCGAAAATGTCACGACCCGCACCCACTGTGAGGGTACGAGTACGTAACAGCGCCCAGCCTACGCCGCAGTGTCGGCGGTAGAACGCTGTTCTAAGTCTCTAACTAACCATCAACTCATGTAGTATATAATGTACTCATCATGATTAACTCCGAACGGAGAACAAGTATAAGATATGGTGTAACTCAATCACAGTATAAGCACGATAAGATAACACAGAATATAACTAAAAAATTGAAGACAACAATAACTACTGATATAATAACAACAACTCAAACAATCTCAAATACATCTCAAGTCTCAATTCTATATACAACTCCAGTTCTAAACATGAAAACTAAAACAAGACAAACTAGCTAAACTCCCGATCACTCCTGAGTGTCAGGACCATAGGTAGCTAAGCCATCTCCTGGTCTGTAACATGTAGGGCATGTGTCCTCAGGGCAACCATATGTAAAATTTACAACAGGTCCAGTCAGGACAGGAACGAGCACATCTCATCTAGAAAATTCAAGTAAATGACAGAGAACTATAAAGCAGTTATAGACAGTTGTATTGATAAAAATGACAGTTTATATTCAGGTGATGGTAAGAAAGACAGATAAAGTACAAGGAAAGTAAATAACTAAACAAGAGAAGAATCATAGCAATGAAGACTGTAAAAATAGAACTAGCTGAACTAGGGTAATATGATATAAAGTCCAGACAGCAATGTAGACAAGTGTAACTCCAATGTAAGTCCAGTACAAGATGAATCTAATACAAGATGAATCGAGTAAGGGACGATTCCAGTTATAGTGATCAATGATTCCAGGGTGAGTCCAGCCTATACTCTAGCAGTGTGTTTTAAAATACCGAGATTGACATGTAAATGGCTAAGGGTAATCCGGCACATCACACACATGGCCGGGTGTGAGATGGCTATCATTCCAGTTTAATTCCAGCAAAAGGTGATTCCAGAAATGGGGTATGTCTACATGTCTTACTCTAGTATTTCCCCTTCCAGCAAGTGAATCCAGAATTCCGACACAATGATTCAAGATGAGTCCAGCCAGTAATATGAAGATACCAGTAAATGATTCCAGAATGATTCCAGTAATAGAGGCCAGATAATAAATGTGTGTCGTATACATGAATCCAGAATATCCATACGTGTTGTAACAGAGAATCGCATACAACTATCTAGAACTGAAGTACAGTAATTGACAAGTAAATGAGAGAACTATCAGAGAATGTACTCGCTTGATACTCTGAAAAGAGTAGTGTAATGTCAGATGTCTGCACCGGAGTCACAATGTCCTAAATAGAGCAGTACAGGTTATAATATGTTTAAAATAAGATAAATGGAGTCTACGATGCAATCTATATGATTCTAAGTCAATTCTAGGTCAAAGTCAACTCTAAGTCAAACCTGGTCAACTGTCTAGGTCAAACTAAGTCCAAGTCAAACTTGGTCAACTATGGGTCAACTACACTAGTCAACTAGGTCAATCCTAGTCCATTTAAGTCTCACTAGGCCTAACCAAGTTAGCCCAGGCAATCAAGGCTAGACAATATATGTAAGGTAAAATAATGTGAACCACACCAAGGCATATATATATATACCATATATATATTTAACCATATCACAAGGTACCCTTACCATGTTTACTATATCCCATAAATGGCTATTAGCCTACATGGGGGTAAACCCTCACAACCTCATCTCACATATATACACATATAACTCTCATATAGTATCTAGCCAGCCTCTCATGTAGCAACCATATATATATATATATCAAACACATATATATAACTATTGGCCTATATACATGTATCCCCACTTATCAATCAATGCCATACCATGCCCTATAATACCATAACCCCCCTACCTACGCAACCTTATCCTCACTCAACTCTACACTTATCAACTCTCTCTAGACCCACACTCATCTGATATGGACCCTCCCCTATTCTCTCATACAAAATCCTAATGATTAACATGAGTTCAATTTGACACTATCTACACCAATGTCTTAATCATACCTATACATGCCCATAGCTAAACTCACACTCAAACATTTATCTATACCCGAATACATATAACACTCACACAATATCTATACATATATACACTCATCTCCCCAAAACCTCATAATTGAACTGAGAACACTCAACATGTAAACATCACAAGGCCAACCCAAAGAGGAAAACCCCTGCTGCTAGCATTGGCCAAGGCATGGCCAATGCTACATGGTAATGAACCTTGTCTTGGTGCTTGCTTGCAGGCAGCCAACTGATTGCTGTTGCTGCTACTAGCCTAGGCATTGCCCTGCTGCCAGCAGAGCAAAGTTGCTGCTGCTACTGCATTGTAAGCAAGCCAACCATGGCCAAATCTCTCTAACCCTCACTAACCCGAGCCCCCTTCTCTCACACACTCATACATTTATAACTCTCATACCCTACTGTCAACCAAAACCTGAGAAAACAACTATCAGGCTTTGAAATCCTGAACTCCCCTAACTAACAGTTCTCAGTGTGTGTCTGCACACACATTGGCCTGTGCATCTCAGGTATGGAAGGGTCACCTGTACAAGGCTATGGCCAATTGGCCTGAAAACTGAACTCTAGCCATCAGTCACTAATCCCAGTTCTCCCATTATACCTTAGCCTATTGTGAATCCAAAATGAAATTAACAACAAAACCCAGGTAAAAGCATGAACTGTTCTCAGGAATGTGTGTGTGTGGTGTGTATCTCAGAAAATATAGTTGTGACTAATAGGAAATATTCAGTGTGGTTGTGCCCATTCAAAACAGTGGGGGGGGGGAAATGTTCCCAGGACCATGGCAGATAGGTTAAAGACAGGGTGTGTACAAATCTTGGAATTAAGTTAACTGTTATACAATAATTCAAGTTGTGTTTGTGTAGGAAAACAGTTAAATCAAAGAAATCCCAACATTCAGTAAAAAGGGAAAAACAGTTCAATCAAAGAAAAACAGTTCAATCACTATTATACAAATCTTGGAATTAAGTTCACACTGATATATGAATATGCAGGAAAACAGTTAGCAAACCTGAAACTTGTGGGATCATTGACAATTGAAAACATTAGTTTAGGAGTAGGATTGAAATGGATTCAAGTTTTAGGAAAACTACTTAACAATGTATCAGTCACTTTACCATCCAAACCCAACTGAATATCTAAATTCCCATTCCATACCATAAAACTCATTCTAATATGTAAATCGAATCAATCATGAACAAACAATTATGTGGGAAATAGTTGCTAACTGAAACAACAATTGGAATTCAAATTAAATAGGATTTTAAGTTGGGAAAAACTGAAGTATCAGTCATCAGTCGAAACATTGAACCCAACTCAAAATATTCCATTTCGTAACTACAACCTAATTCCAATAAGAAAATCAACTAACAGAGAATGTTACCCAAGTCTAGGATCTTAATTAGCAATTTAGAATCATAATTAAACCATTTAAACTAGGAATTAAACACTGAAAAATAATAGAAACTGAACACAGTGAAACAGTGTCGTGCACGTGTTCACTTAGGTCTAGGACACGGCACACGTGTCCTCGTGTCTCGTGGTCACGTGTCTAGGTTCGCCTAGGGTAGGGGAATGTGTCCCACAGCCTGCACCCGAGCAGCAGGGCACTGTACGGTGTCCTCGTGCACACGTGTGTGTCCAAATATGGACACGAACGTGTCCAGAAATGTGCTCAGTCACATACAAACATAATATACACCTGAAGAGCTACCCAAATATATAATTTGTTTTGAAAAAACATTAACATTCAATCCATAGAGGCATTTCAACAAACACCTGTACTACACTACGACACGTGTCCGATACGGATACCAAACGGACACGAAATTCACCCAAATTTTAGGGACACCTAGGGGACTCCTAGATCTAGCCCTATATGCAAAGAAAACCAAAATTTAAATCAATTTAAAGGGTTTTACCTATAGGTGCAAATTGCATAGAAAAGCTTCAAGTGGGGGATTCCTCCTTGCTAGCCAATATCTCCAAATTGATTCAAACCTGAGATTTCTTTCCATGAACATAAAGTAGGGATCAATTAGAACCTAATGCAAATGATTTGAGCCAAAAAGGAATTGAAATGAGGAAGTTATGGATTGGGGAAGAAGGCTCTTACCTCTTTCTTCAAACTTGTAAAAATTTAATAAAAGAGGCAAGAACAAGGAGGAGAATATTTATAGGGAAGGGGGAGCCCTAGTGGCTGGTCATAAGTTGTAAAAATTAGGGTTAGGGTTTCCTAAATTGTCCCATGGGCTTAAGTTATGATTAATTAAGTCATGAAGTCATAAGCCATTTCATGAAACCATAAACCATGACTTAAATTCACTAAACCAAATCCCCTCATTCTAAAATTAGTTTCTAATGACTAAAAGTAGGTTAACCTAAGTTAGACTGGGGTCATCATGGCTAGGGTTAGCTTCTAGGCTAGTTCACTAGGTCTCAACAAGTCAAGTCAACATAGAATTCACCAATTTACTAAATCATCAAATAATTTAAATAAGTCAAAATGACCAAAATACCCCTAGGCTAAAAATGATAATCAAAACATCCTAATGACATGGTTAGGCTCTAGGTCATGCAGTCTCTAGGGTTTCACTTGCAGCACATCAAAATCACAAGTCATGACTTAAAACAGTTTTTAAATAGTTTAAAAATAATTAAAAATCACCAAAAATTATAATGTGAAATAAATATCAATAAATAATAATTATAATTACAAAATTTCAAAAATACCCTCATCTGGAAAACTGGGTGTTACAAAAAACTTCAAAGATTTGATCTTTGGCTTTTAGAATATACACCCACGCCTTTCTAGATGCATCATCTATGAAGGTCAAAATGTAGGAGGCACCATTAGAGGTTTTAACATGTATGGGTCCGCACATATCTGAATAGACTAAGTCCAATATGTCGATTTCCTTTATAATTTTTAACAAAAGCTACCCGATGTTGTTTTCCAATCAAGCAATGATCATAGTGGAATAAAGTTATACCTTGCATGGATGGAAGTAGTTGTCGTATTGCACGAGTTTGTAGCCCTTTCTCGCTCACGTGGCTAAGCCGCTTGTGCCACAAATCCATAGAGGTACCTTCCACTGTATGTCACTCCCATTTTCCGTTATACGTATTTTCAGTATACGTGTACGGATATCCGACCCGTATTTTGACTTATCTAGCATGGCTTAGCTTGGTTTGGTCTTGGTTTAGCTTGGCTTGGTTTATTTTGGTTTGGTTTGGGTGAAGATGGTTTATCATGATAAACCCCCTTTATAACCTAACCCCCTTTTCTCTCTCGTCCTTTACTTTCATTTATTTCCCTCATCCACTTTCTTCTTCATTCATTCTCTCCCAAACCCTTAGGTAAGTGTCATCTTGCTTCATAGAGGAACTCCATTTTAATTGTTCTATTATCTTCCCTACAAACTTGTAAGACTCTTTAGTACTTAGCATTTTTGGTTTTGGTGGATTAAATATTGTAGATCTAAGTTTTTCTCAAATTTTGGTTTTCTTGGGTTTTGATCTCTCACACTTCATTATTTTCAAGTATTGATTGTTCCATGTTGTAGAGAATTTGATTTTACTCAAAATGGACCTTTAAAAACCCGAATTTTAATTTATTTTGAGTGATTTATGAACTTGGGAAGTTCATGGGTTCCATGAATACAAGTTCTCGGATTGGGGAAGAAGAACAGTGCTGCGCTCATAGCATTTTCATGCTCCCACATCTGCCTTCCTTTAGTCGCATAGCCATTTGTATGCGCCCAAGGTCCAATGCTCCCTGCTTGGGAGCATAGCCCTATATATGCGCCTAAGGACTCCCCTGCCTAGGCGCATAGCCTTTATATGCGGCCAAGTGCTGTCACGCCCCAGAACCAGAATACTGGAGAGCGGGGGCAGACATAGCCAGCTACGTATATAGAAGTGCAACCACCTCGCTATACGGTCACGGCTGTCTAGGATACATGAGGGTTTAACTATAAGCCAGCAGTCTCTTAAGGTCGTGAACAAGCCTAATGTCTCAATCACAAGCAAGTAAGTAAGAGTTACAAGATGTATGATCATTAAATATACAATAGTAAGGCGTCCCAAACATTACATATTCAGCTGATCATGAAGCTAGTCATTACAAAATGTCAGGACTAGCAAGAGTTTAGTCATACATGATCAACCCTAGGATCTGTCAATCATGTTACAGCCCGTAGGCAGACAGTAAGTAAAGTACAATCGAGCTAAACAGGTGCTCGTCGGCTAAACGCCTCAAAAGAATATCTTTTTACAATAAAGTGGGAGATCAAAAGTAAACCCACTCGTTGCCAGGGTTCCGTCTAGTGGCCACCATCTGGCTGGAAGGTCGGTAGATCCTCTGGAGCTGCTCCGAAATCTGGCCACACAAAACCAGCTGGGTCAGACCCCAGAAAGAGCAAGTGCCACAAAGGAAGCTTCACTTAGGAACTAAAATCAGCAATCAGCACAAGAGTATAAATAAAGTAAAACTGGAATTAAGGAAAATACATCAGGATGATATACGACGAGATAACCATGGAACTATTCAGATAACCAGGTTACAACCCGTAAACCAAACAAGGACCGGGGTTGTAACCCTTCGTCTGAACAGAACTTAGAATTCTCACCATTTATCGGTAAAATAAATACAAGCATTCTGGTCATTCAATAATCTGGAACAGGATCGGGGCAAGACTAGACTGGTTAGACTCCATCCAATCACTTCACGGCCAAGCAAGAATTACGGCTTGATACTTTAATTAACTAGGGTTGTCACAAGCCTAATTACTAACAAGATGCAGTGAGATCATTCTACAGCCACAAGCCCTGCAGTCCATCCAGGTTACCCGGGTTAAAAGATTAGGGTTGAATTCAGGTGGGTACATCGTCCAGGAAACGCATGTACCCTTAGGTAGCTTGAAGAGGGCAACACATGTGCTGGAAATGTGCCCTACTCGACGACAGGCTACAGATCCCAAGGCGTGTCCATGTAACGGGATTGCCTGTAGCTGGGAGATCTCTTTATGACTAGTGTATTAATCTAGTTATTAGCCTTAGTCCATTTCAATGGATACTCCTGACCGTGGTACTCAGGAGTCCCCTCCTAGACATGATGCAAGATAGGACTGGATTATTTGTACAAGCACAATCGCCCACGGTGTCCAGGACAAAAGGCGTAAGGATATAAAATGGACGTTAAGTATCTAATAAAATATCAATATACAGGGCTATAGAAGAGCCATGCGGCTAAGAAGGAGTTCAGGTCCATGCGGCTGGGAAGTGTAGTATCATGCGGCTGGGTATAGAAGGAGGCGCATGCGGCTTATAGAAGCCCATGCGCCTGGGTCGACATGGCTGCTTATGCGGCAGGGAGTGAAGGGTGCATATGCGGCTGATAAGGGACTCAACCTCATGCGGCCAAGAGAAGGGCAAGACACATACGGCTCAATTAGGTGAGCGCATGCGGCCCGGGTCACTGGAACCCATGCGGCCAAGACAAGAGGGGCGCATGCGGCTCAGGGGGACGAGGGCGTATGCGGCTCAGGGGGACGAGGGCGCATGCGGTTCAGTAGAAGCCCATGCGGCTCAGGAAATAAAGGATGCATATGCGGCCGAGAATAATCAGGATCATGCGGCCCGGATTAAGAAGTCCATGCGGCTGGGTCTGGGGGTTCTTATGCGGCTCGAAGCTCAGGGCCTATGCGGTCCGCAAGTGGTAGAGTTCATACGGCTGGTAAGGAATGAGCCCATGCGGCTGGTAAGTAATGAGCCCATGCGGCTAAGAATGGGACTCAGCCTCATGCGGCTGGGACTAAGTTTCATGCGGCTTAGAAGTACAAGGGTTCCATGCGGCTGGGGGTGACTTGCCGCATGAATACTCATGCGGTCAAGTACAGCCATGCGCCGGGGAACTGTTCTTCTTCTCCAAATTTCTGAGGAGAAGAACACTATGAGCCCATGCCTTCCAAGCTTCATAAAACCTTCATCCGGAGCCCAAATCGGAACTTTCTTAGGTCAAAATGGGGTAGAACAAAATTTTCTACAACATGGAACCATCAAAACATAGAAATAACAAGATTAAGTAGATCAAAACCCAAGAAATCCAAAAATAAAATAAACTTAGATCTACAAGAATCTAGCCATGGAAAAGAGAAATGCCAAGTACTAAAGTGCTTTAGAATGTAGTAAGGAAGAGAATGAAGTAATAAAATTTGAGTTCCTCCATGAAGTAAGTTGCACTTGCCTAGACCTCTCTCTCCTCTCTCTGGTAGGTAAGAAGTAAATAAGGAAGAAGAAGATGATAAATGAAGAGAGAGAAAGAAGAAATGGCAATAAATATCAAAGGTGGTGGTAGGTAGGGGGTTCATCCATGGTTCATAATGAACCAAAATAATCCCAACCGAACCAAGCCACCCGGGCCAAGAATAAACCAAGCCAAGCCATGAAGAAAACTAAATAAGGAATCATGCAATACAGAATAAAATACGTACACGTATTCCAGAAATACGTAATACGAACACAGGCATTACAACTCTACCCACCTTAAAAGAATTCCATCCTTGGAATTTAATCAAGAGACTAGAGGAGCAATGACAAGCTACATTAATCACATGCAAGCTATAACTAGGCAGACAATCACTCATTCAAACAAGAAATCGAAGGCATGAGGCATAAGAAAGATATTATACCTCACGAGTTAAACAAGTCGGGATATCGCGATCGGATATCATCCTCACGCTCCCATGTTGACTCCCCCAAAGAGTGATGACCCCAAGCAACTCGGACTAACTTAATAGTCTTGTTCTTGAGCATCTTCTCCCTCCGGTCCAATATAGACACGGGCCTCTCCTCATACAAAAGGTTGGTACCAACAACCAATTCCGAATGATCCAGGATGTGGCTCGGGTCCGGGATATACCGTCGTAATTGGGATACATGGAACACGTCATGCACCTCTCTTAGCGACGGCGGAAGAGCGAGACGATAGGATACATCTCCTACTCGCTCCAGAATGTCAAACGGTCCTATATACCTAGGACTAAGCTTTCCCCGTACGCCGAAACGAATGACGCCACGGTTAGGCGAAATCCTCAGGAATACATGATCGTCGACCGAAAACTCGAGAGGGCGCCGATGAGAATCGGCCCAATAGCGCTGGCGATCTTGGGCAACTCGAAGATGATCTCTGACTCGCCTGACCACTTCAACTGTCTGGGCAATCATTTCTGGACCGAGCATCTGTCTCTCTCTAACATCATCCCATGCTAGCGGGGATCTGCACTTCCTACCATACAGCGTCTCGAACGGTGCCATCTGGATACTGGCCTAAAAATTATTGTTGTACGAGAATTCCACCAGGTGCAAGTGATCTTCCCATGAACCACCGAAGTCAAGTATACAGGACCGCAATATGTCTTCAAGAGTCTGGATCGTGCGCTCCGACTGGCCATCTGTCTGCGGGTGATATGCTGAACTGAACTGGAGACGAGTCCCCAAACTCTCTTGCAAGCTACGCCAAAAGTGCGACGTGAATCTTGAATCTCGGTCCGAGGTGATACTCACTGGCATACCGTGCAACCTGACAATCTGCCTGAGGTACATCTCCGCTAGCTGAGCCGTCGACTGACCAACTCTGAAGGGAAGAAAGTGAGCCACCTTCATGAGTCTGTCAACTATAACCCAAATAGCATCTCGACCAGCTGGGGATCTAGGTAATCCGGTCACAAAATCCATGGTCACATGCTCCCACTTCCATTCTGAAATCGGCAAGGGCTGAAGAAGTCCAGCCGGTCTCTGATGTTCAGCCTTGACTTATTGGCAAACCAAACACCGAAAGACAAACCGAGCTATCTCCCGCTTCATGCCATTCCACCAGAAGTGTTGACGGATATCTCGGTACATCTTTGTACTGCCAGGATGGATGGAATACTGAGAACTGTGCGCCTCTGACATGATTTCCTGCCTGATATCTCCACTGGATACACAAAGACGCTTACTATGTCGAAGTGTACCATCCTCATGAATGCATAACTCTGGTCTTCGTCCTACCTCACACTCTGCTCTGAGTCGATGAAGCTTGGAATCTGCTGACTGCGCCATCCGGATCCTCTCGACTATAGTGGATTGAACTTGCATACTGGCCATCAATGCCACGCTGGAAGGGAGAACAACTTCAATACCCATCTTCTGAAGATCTGCTAACAGCTCTGGTTGTGCTGTTAGAAAATAAACTCCGGCTCTCCTGCTCAAAGCATCTGTAACAACGTTGGCCTTCCCGGGATGATACTGCAAGTTGACATCATAATCCACAAGAAGCTCCAGCCACCTCCTCTGACGCATGTTAAGATCTTTTTGGGTGAAAACATACTTCAGGCTCTTGTGGTCAGTGAAAATCTCCATCCTATCCCCATACAAATAGTGCCTCTACAACTTAAGTGCAAACACCACTGCTGCCAGCTCCAAGTTATGGGTTGGGTAATTCCTCTCATGATCACGAAGTTATCGTGATGCATAAGCTATCACCTTCCTACGTTGTATCAGAACACATCCTAGGCCTCTGCCTGAAGCATCACAATACACTGAAAATTCTTCGGTTCCATCTGGAAGCGTGAGAATAGGAGCTGTTATCAGGCCTCGCTTCAACTGCTCAAAAGAACTCTGACACTCTGTCGTCCAAACAAACTGCACTTCCTTGCGGATCAACTGCGTCAATGGCGCTGAAATTCGAGCAAAATCTGAAACAAACTGCCGGTAGTAGCCGGCCAATCCAAGAAAACTGCGAACTTCTGCGACTGTGCTGGGTACTGGCCATGACTCAATAGCCACAATCTTCTGGGGATCCACTTCTACTCATCCTCTGATGATGATATGACCCAAGTATGAAATGCGATCGAGCCAGAACTCGCATTTACTGAACTTGACATATAATTGATGCTCTCTGAGGATCTGAAGAACCACACGGAGATGCTGCTCATGCTCCGCCTCACTCTTGCTGTAGACCAGGATGTCATCCAAGAACACAATCACAAACTGATCCAAGTAAGGCATGAAGATGCGATTCATGAGGTCCATGAATACTGCCGACGCATTGGTTGCTCCAAAGGGCATAACAAGAAACTCCCAATGCCCATACCTCGATCTAAATGCTGTCTTCGGGATGTCCTGCTCTCTGACTCTGATCTGTTGATATCCCGAGCGCAAGTCAATCTTCGAAAATACTGAAGCCCCCTTAAGTTGATCAAACAAGTCATCTATCCTCGAGAGAGGGTATCTGTTCTTGATTGTCACTGAGTTCAAGGTACGATAATCAACACATAACCTGGACATACCATTCTTCTTTTTCATAAGAAGCATCGGGGCTCCCCAAGGCGATCCACTAGCACGAATGAATCCCTTGGTTCGAAGTTCTTCAATCATCTTGTACAATATCTCCAATTCTGATGGCGCCATCCTGTAGACTCTCTCTGACATTGGGGCTGTCCCGGGAATCAAGTCTATAGTGAACTCGATCTCCCGCTCTAGAGGCATACCTGGAAGCTCTTCTGGGAAAAAATCTGGGAACTCATCCACTATCTTGGGCAACTGTACTGCTGCTACTGCCATCCGCAATATCGGAGGAGAAGGCTCAACTTTACCTCGGGAAAAGGAAAACTCTGGCTCACCTGGAATGCTAAAAGCAACCCTGCCGATATGGCAGTCTATTCTAGCATACTGGTTCCTCAACCAATCTATCCCTAAGACCACATCATAATCGACCATCGGGAATTCTATCAATCTAGCGGGGAACTCTCTACCGCTAACTACGATCCGACATGATGAAAACACTCTATCTACTCCCACAAGTCCGTTACCAGTAAGTATATTGAGCCTTACTGATAATGACTCGGGCTCCAATCCTACCCGTGTCGCGAATCGTACAGACATAAAAGAATACGATGCACCAAAATCAAATAAAGTTGAAGCTGGAAATGAGTTGACGAGAATAGTACCTGCCACTACCTCTCATGGTGCCAATCCTTCCTCCACGGTCATCACCATAGCCTGACCGTGCCCTCGGGGTGCTGGTCCCCTCTGCTGAAATCCTCGCTGCCTGCTCTGACTCTGGGCTTGGACTTGTGCATACTGCTGGGGGTTCTACTACTGGAACACTTGGGTCTGAGGCGGCAAGGGCCTCGGCAATGGGTACTGTTGCTGCTGCTGGACCGAAACTGGGGCTGGTCCCCTCACCGAAGAGCTAGAAAGGTTGGACGATGGTGAACCACCCTTATTCGGACAGGATCCAACCCTATGGTCTGGTGCTCCACAAGCCAGACACAATCCCTGTACCCTACGACATTCTGCCACTACATGGCCTGGCTTCCCACAATGAGAACAACCCACTGCGGAAGACTGCTTCTGCTTCTGCTGCTGAGGGTACGTCGTGGTTGAATGCTGAACCGACGTTACTGAGGCCGCTCGCCTCGGAGCTCCAATAGTCAAAGCCCTGGCTGCCGGGTCTGGTGCTAAAGACTGATTCATCTGGCCGTGAGATCTCTTCCGACCTCCGGCCCTATCCACAATCCTCTAGGAGGTATACTCATGCCTCCTAGCCGCTCTCAAGACTGCATCAAAAGTCTGATGCTCAAACTGCTCAACTGCCAGCAAGATCTCTAGGTGAAGTCCCTGCTGGAATCGCTGGGCTCTATCATACTCGGTTGCCACCAAGGTGGGAGCAAACCGACTGAGTCTCGAAAACTCGGCCGCATATCCATCGACCATCCTGCCTCCTTGCTTCAGATTAGTGAACCGGGTCTGTAGATCATACCGAGCCACGACATCAAAATACTTGGTCTGGAATCTCTCCCTGAATACTGCCCAAGCAATGGGTGCCACTAACCCAACGGCCTGTGCCGCCCACCAGCTGTGGGCAAGATCTAGCAACTGCAGGCGCACCACGGCCACCTTCTCGTTCTCTGGGGTCCTGGCTGCCTCGAGAATCACTTCTGTGTCCTGAAGCCATGCATTTGCTGCGATAGCATCTTCACTACCGTCAAAGAACGGAGGGTTCAAGCGCTTGAAGCTGTTGGCTGCGCTGTTACCCTGATGACCACCCCGGGTCAAAGCATCCGTCACTGCCTGGTGCAAGACATCTCCACGCCGGTCTTGGGAAGCTATCAAGGTCCTGACGAGTCCTACTAATGTGCCATCATCAGGTTCGGCAGGCTGAACTGGCTGAACTGGGGGCTCTTCTCCAATAGGCTCGACTCTGGAGGCTACTTCGGAGTGCTGGACTTGATCTCCGGGTTACTGCTGGTCCACGGGAGGTGCTCCGCCTTGCTGGTCGGTAGGACCATGAACAATGCCGTTGAAGAAGACGACATAGGGAATAATAAGGAAGGACCAGGACAGATCAATGATACAAGCATATGATCAGGACAAGAATCCAGGGATTCAGAAGATACGAGCAGAGATCAAGGGCGAATACTGATTGAGACATCTATTCGGTAAACCCTCACATATCTTGATTTACAAGACCTGCATGGGCCACCACTTAAACCATGTCACACCCCAGAACAAGAATACTGGAAAACGGGGGCAGACATAGCCAGCTACGTATATAGAAGTGCAACCACCTTGCTATACGGTCACGGCTGTCTAGGATACATGAGGGTTTAACTATAAGCCAGCAGTCTCTTAAGGTCATGAACAAGCCTAATGTCTCAATCACAAGCAAGTAAGTAAGAGTTACAAGATGTATGATCATTAAATATACAATAGTAAGGCGTCCCAAACATTACATATTCAGCTGATCATGAAGCTAGTCATTACAAAATGTCAGGACTAGCAAGAGTTTAGTCATACATGATCAACCCTATGATCTGTCAATCATGTTACAGCCCGTAGGCAGACAGTAAGTAAAGTACAATCGAGCTAAACAGGTGCTCGTCGGCTAAACGCCTCAAAAGAATATCTTTTTACAATAAAGTGGGAGATCAAAAGTAAACCCACTCGTTGCCAGGGTTCCGTCTAGTGGCCACCATCTGGCTGGAAGGTCGGTAGATCCTCTGGAGCTGCTCCGAAATCTGGCCACACAAAACCAGCTGGGTCAGACCCCAGAAAGAGCAAGTGCCACAAAGGAAGCTTCACTTAGGAACTAAAACCAGCAATCAGCACAAGAGTATAAATAAAGTAAAACTGGAATTAAGGAAAATGCATCAGGATGATATACGACGAGATAACCATGGAACTATTCAGATAACCAGGTTACAACCCGTAAACCAAACAAGGACCGGAGTTGTAACCCTTCGTCTGAACAGAACTTGGAATTCTCACCATTTATCGGTAAAATAAATACAAGCATTCTGGTCATTCAATAATCTGGAACAGGATCGGGGCAAGACTAGACTGGTTAGACTCCATCCAATCACTTCACGGCCAAGCAAGAATTACGGCTTGATACTTTAACTAACTAGGGTTGTCACAAGCCTAATTACTAACAAGATGCAGTGAGATCATTCCACAGCCACAAGCCCTGCAGTCTATCCAGGTTACCCGGGTTAAAAGATTAGGGTTGAATTCAGGTGGGTACATCGTCCAGGAAACGCATGTACCCTTAGGTAGCTTGAAGAGGGCAACACATGACAGTGTGCTGGAAATATGCCCTACTCGACGGCAGGCTACAGATCCCAAGGCGTGCCCAGGTAACGGAATTGCCTGTAGCTGGGAGATCTCTTTATGACTAGTGTATTAATCTAGTTATTAGCCTTAGTCCATTTCAATGGGTACTCCTGACCGTGGTACTTAGGAGTCCCCTCCTAGATATGATGCAAGATAGGACTGGATTATTTGTACAAGCAAAATCGCCCACGGTGTCCAGGATTAATCATACAGGTCATGTCATGTCAGGTAGCCGTCGCAACAGCTTATCAGATATATCATGTCAGGTTTATCATATCAAGTGTACTAGTCAGGAGTGCGCCACGATGGGCCACTATCAGGTCATGTCAGGTTATTATGTCAGAAGTGTACTACTACGGGTCACTATCACGTCATGCTCAATTATCAATTCCAAACATAACAAATAAATTCATGATTTTCAAGTTCAGGACAAAAGGCGTAAGGATATAAAATGGACGTTAAGTATCTAATAAAATATCAATATATAGGGCTATAGAAGAGCCATACGGCTAAGAAGGAGTTCAGGTCCATGCGGCTGGGAAGTGTAGTATCATGCGGCTGGGTATAGAAGGAGGCGCATACGGCTTATAGAAGCCCATGCGCCTGGGTCGACATGGCTGCTTATGCGGCAGGGAGTGACGGGTGCATATGCGGCTGATAAGGGACTCAACCTCATGCGGCCAAGAGAAGGACAAGACACATGCGGCTCAATTAGGTGAGCGCATGCGGCCCGGGTCACTGGAACCTATGCGGCCAAGACAAGAGGGGCGCATGCGGCTCAGGGGGACGAGGGCGCATGCGGTTCAGTAGAAGCCTATGCGACTCAGGAAATAAAGGATGCATATGCGACCGAGAATAATCAGGGTCATGCGGCCCGGATTAAGAAGTCCATGCGGCTGGGTCTGGGGGTTCTCATGCGGCTCGAAGCTCAGGGCCTATGCGGTCCGCAAGTGGTAGAGTTCATGCGGCTGGTAAGGAATGAGTCCATGCGGCTGGTAAGTAATGAGCCCATACGGCTAAGAATGGGACTCAGCCTCATGCGGCTGGGACTAAGTTTCATGCGGCTTAGAAGTACAAGGGTTCCATGCGGCTGGGGGTGACTTGCCGCATGAATACTCATGCGGTCAAGTACAGCCATGCGCCGGGGAACTGTTCTTCTTCTCCAAATTTCCGAGGAGAAGAACACTATGAGCCCATGCCTTCCAAGCTGCATAAAACCTTCATCCGGAGCCCAAATCGGAACTTCCTTAGGTCAAAATGGGGTAGAACGAAATTCTCTACAACATGGAACCATCAAAACATAGAAATAACAAGATTAAGTAGATCAAAACCCAAGAAATCTAAAAATAAAATAAACTTAGATCTACAAGAATCTAGCCATGGAAAAGAGAAATGCCAAGTACTAAAGTGCTTTAGAATGTAGTAAGGAAGAGAATGAAGTAATAAAATTTGAGTTCCTCCATGAAATAAGTTGCACTTGCCTAGACCTCTCTCTCCTTTCTCTGGTAGGTAAGAAGTAAATAAGGAAGAAGAAGATGATAAATGAAGAGAGAGAAAGAAGAAATGGCAATAAATATCAAAGGTGGTGGTAGGTAGGAGGTTCATCCATGGTTCATAATGAACCAAAATAATCCCAACCGAACCAAGCCACCCGGGCCAAGAATAAACCAAGCCAAGCCATGAAGAAAACTAAACAAGGAATCATGCAATACAGAATAAAATACGTACACGTATTCCAGAAATACGTAATACGAACACAGGCATTACAAGTGCACCCCATGTTCCCTGCTTGGGCACATAGCTTCTATATGCGCCCACAGTCCTTTCAATGTGGGCACTTGCACTCTTTGGTGCATACCTTCCATAGCCTCCTGACTTCCTTCCAAGTGCACCCTGTCTCACTCATGTGGGCGCATGCATGTGGGCGCATGCACTCATTGGTGCATACCTTCCATAACATATGCTCTACATGATGCATTTAGCCTTGGGCGCATGCATGTGGGCACATAGCCCTGGGCGCATGCTCTCCATGTCACCCCATTGATCCCCTGTGCCATCTCTTGCAATTATCCATGTTTGTCCCCATGGTCCTTAGTGTAAGTTGTGACTTTGCTTGTACTCTTTACTTGACTGGTCCTATAATATTATTTTCCATGTTTCACACGCACTCTGAGCTTTAGACATAATCTTGGTATGGCACGTACACTCTCTGATAACTCCTTTAGTGGCCCGTCGTGGCGCACTCTTGACCAGTACGTTCTTGGCATACAAGTGCACTTAACGTGAACACGACATGACAATGTAACTTTACATGATAACTCTTGATAGTGACCCACCGTGGTGCACCCTTGACAAGCAACTTGACATGATAATTCTTGATGGTGGTCCGTTTTGATGCACTTTTGACTTGATAATTAACGTAACATGATAATCTAGAAATGATGTTGCGACGGCTATCTTGACTTGCTAAGTAACTCTTATCTTGACACCGTGGATGGTTGTGCCGTACAAGCTACATGTTTCATCTTGCATCATGTCTAGGACATAAATACCTAATTTTCCACGGTCAGGGATTCATACTGAATCTGCTAGATTGATCAATAGTTCATGAAAAGATTTCCCAGCTACATGCAATTTCGTTATCTGGGCACTTTAATTAGACTTGTAGCCTGCCGTCGAGTATGGCATATTTCCAGCACACTGTCATGTGTTGCACCCCCAAGTCACCTAATACAACTCTGTCATGACCTGTACCCTAAGTAGGGGTACGAGCACGTGGGTACGTCCAGCCTACGCCGTAGAATCGGCGGTAGAATGATGTATAGGTCGTCTATAACATACAATATCTAGACACAATATAAAGGTACCTGTCATCTCCGTACGGAGGTATACAATATCACAACTCAATCACAAGATATCTAAGAAAGATAGCACGAAATATGAAAGATATGATAGAAGAAAAATAACAGGAATAGATGCAAGATCCCATACAAGTTTAGCGTTAAAAACATAAAGAGAAATCCCAAATAATATATATACTAGAAGACTGAAGTACTAGCTGGATCACAGTCCAGACAAGCCTATCTAACTAGTCTAAGCAGACGGTGCATCCTCTAAGAGCACCGGCTCCATGAGAATATCCAAGTCGTACTCGTCATCTATGCTGTAGCCATAGAAGGTCGAGCAGTCGGCCTCTAGATCATCTGTAAACATCAACGGGATTATCCTGTCAGGATATGAGCAAGTACAAACACTAACAGCAGTTTCATGTAAATTGACAAATTCTATAAGAGACAATTATAATGAAAAACAAGATGAAATATCAAGACAAAAAATATAAACAGGATATGTAAACTGGATATCATGTCATGGTATGAAATATAGGAATATAAAATGTAACAGGGATATATGATATATAAATGTAAACATAAAATGGTGCCATGAGATATTAGAGCATTATGTGATCAGCTTGGGTCAAGATCAGGCTGTACCATCTGACTGGCTATGAACAAGAAAAACAATAACTCTGGGTCAGGCCAGCCAGTATAAAAAGCTATGAACAAGTAGGGTCAGGCTTTACCCTACATAAAGTGAGGGTATAGCTATGAACATGTATAGGAATAGAAGTATGGTATTGATCACATAACCACTAACAACTCCCTATCCTCGAGTAGTATCACAAATCAGGACATGGTATGTCATGACACGGGATTCAAAAGCAGGGGGCCAGCCCACTCCCAATCGGTGTCTATACAAGTATAGGAAACAAAAAATATCATGTACCAATATACCAAGAAAGTTTAAGAATAACATCTCATAACAGGATCCGACGTATACTAGTCCGTGAACCATCGTGTCGGGAATCAAATAAGACACTACAACTGAATCGAAAATAGCAGATATCAAGACAATAAAAACTATCAGTGAATATACTCGCCTGCGGTCCTAAACTATCAGTGTGAACAGATGCTCAGTGAAGTCACAGACCTAGAGATAAGATACCATGAGTCTGTAATGCCTATAGTTCGTATTATGTATTTTGGTATACGTGCACGTAATCTCAGATCTGTAATTAGACTTGTCCTAATTGGCTAGCCTTGAGTTCTGCCTTGGCATGAGTTGGTTAGCATTTCATGGTTCTGGCATGCATTGGGTTCGGTTGGGTTCGACTTGGTTGGTTCGGTTTGGATTGGAATACAAACCCCTACCTACCACTCTCCATCATTTATTAATCCCAACAACCCTCCTCTCTCTTTATTCATTTCTCATTACTTCTCTTCTTCTTCCTCGTCTCCTTCTCCACCGAGCACCACAGTAGGCAAGTGCAACTTGCTTCATGGAGGAACTCAAAATTTATTGTTCTATTGTCTTTCTCACGAGATTCTAAGACACTTTAGTACTTAGCATTTTTAGTATCCATGGTTCATTTTCTGTAGATCTAAGCTTGTTGCATTTTTAGATTTCTTGGTTTTGATCTACTAAACTGGCTTGCTTTCAAAAACTGAGAGTTCCATGTAGTAGACATTCTGATTTTACGCAAGATTGGTCTTGGAATGGTTGGATTTCACCGTGTCTTGACCGAGATGAGACTTTCTTGAGCTTTTACGCCTGCTTGTATCGACTTTGGGGAGAAGATAAAGTTTTACGCATACGTTCTTACGTGTTAGCGTAGTATCTAGTTTTTTTATGCCCACGTTTTATATGCCAGCGTATCATTTACTCTCTTTATGCACACGTTTTACGTGCCCGCGTATTATTGTCCTTTACGTACACGTTCTTACGTGATCGCGTAATCTATTCTACGCCGAGTTCAAGTGAACTTTACTCAAGGGCCTTTCCGCTCGCGTAGACTCGTGCTCGTCCTCCTGCTGCGTAGAGTCTCGCTAGCGTAGAATGCTCCGTGCGTAGAGCTCCGCTCGTGTAGAATGCTCTTGCTAGCGTAGAGTCTTGCTCGCTTGCGGCTTGCTAGCGTAAAACGCATGCTAGCATTAAATCCCGCTTGCACTCTTGCTCGCGTAGAGCGCTTGCTCACGTAAAATCCTGCTTGTATCTACTCTTGCTCGCGTAGAGCTGCCTATCTTTATGTCTTGCCAGCGTAGAGGTGTTTTTACACACGGGGTCTCTTTGGCCTAGTATAGTATTACCCGCGTAGAATCTTGAGCCCCCTTAGCGTAATCTATTGCTTTTATATTCTTACGCCTTTTGTCATGAACTTGATAATCATGAATTTGATTTACATGATTGGAATAATAATTGTACCTGGCATGGCGTGACAAGTAATTGACATAACATGACATGACAAGGCATGACAAGTAACAAGACATGATAGTGACCCGTCGTAGCGCACCCCTGATAAGTAAACCTGACATGATATACCTCGATAAGCTATTGCGACGACTAACATGACATGACAAGAATGACATGACAAGAATGAATGGCCTGGACACCGTGGACGATTGTGTTTGTACAAGTGAACCGGTATTGTCTTGTATCATATCTAGGACAGGGACCCCTGAGTACCACGGTCAGGGGTACATACTAAAATTGACTAAGGCTAATAACTAGAATAATTTCGTAATCATGAAGAGATTTCTCAGCTACAGGTAATCCCGTTATCTGGGCGCGCTAGTGGACTTGTAGCCTGCCGACGAGTAGGGCACATTTCCAGCACACTGTCATGTGTTGCACACTTCATGAACGGATATTCGACTTGGATAACCTGGATGGTCTATAGGGCTTGTGGCTGTGGAGTATCTCATTGCATCTTGTTAGTAACTAGGCCTGTGATAACCCTAGTTAGTTAAAGTATCAAGCCGTACTCATTGCTTGGCCGTGATTGATTGGATGGAGTCTAGCCTAGTCTAGTCCTGATCATGTACAAGATTGTGACATGATCTGATTGCTTGTGCTTTACTTTATCAATGGTTATCTTATCGTATATCATCATAATTTCCATATCTCCAGTTTTATTATATTTTTTATATTTTGTGCTAATTGCTGGTTTTAGTTCTTAAGTGAAGTCTCCTTTGTGGCACTTTCTCTTTCTGGGATCTGACTCAGCTGATTTTGCATGACCAGATATCGGAGTAGCTCCAGAGGATCTTCCTGTCTTCCAGCCAGATGGTGACCACCAGGCGTAACCAAGGCAACGAGTGGGTTTCCCTTGTTCTCCTACTTTATTGTATAAATATTCTTTTTGAGGCATTTAGCTGGCGAGCACGTGTTAGCTCGTATTGTACCTTTACTTACTGTCTGCCTACGGGCTGTAACATGATTGACAAATCCTAGGGTTGATCATGTATGACTGAAACTCTTGCTAGTCTTCACATTTTGTATGACTAGCTTCATGATCATTCAAATATGTAATGTATGGGACGCCTTACTATTGTATATTTGGTGCTCTGACATCTTGTAACTGCTATCACTTGCTTGAGATTGAGACAATAGGCTTGTTCATGACCCTAAGAGACTGATAGCTTGTAGTTAAACCCTCACGTATCTAGACAGCCGTGACCGTATAGCGAGGTGGGTTACACTTCAATATACGTAGTCGGTTATGTATGCCCCCGCTCTCCAGTATTCTGGCTTATGGGACGTTACATGGTTTAAGTGGTGGCCCATACAGGTCTTGTAAATAAAAATATGTAAGGGTTTACCGAATAGATGTCTCAATCAGCACTCGCCCTTGATCTCTGCTTGTGTCCTCTAAATCTCTGAATTCTTGACCTGATCACCTGCTTATGTCTTTGATCTATCCTGGTCCTTCCTTATTGTTTCCTGTGTCGTCTTCTTCAGCGGTATTATTCCTGGTCCTACCGATCGGTAAGGCGGAGCACCTCCCATGGACCAGCAGCAACTTGGAGATCAAGCCCAGCATTCAGGAGTAGCCTCCAGAGTCATGCCTACTGGGGATCAAGAGCCACCAGTCCAGCGTGCAAAGCCTGATGATGGCACCTTTGTGGGTCTCATCAGGACATTGCTAGCTTCTCAAGATCGTTGAGGTGATGCATTATACCAGGCAGTACAAGATGCTCTGAGCAGAGGTGGTCATCAAGGTAACAGTGCAGCCAACAGCTTCAAGCGCTTGAACCCTCCCTTCTTCGATGGAAGTGAAGATGTATTGCCGCAGATGCTTGGCTGCAGGATACAGAAGTGATTCTAGAAGCGGCGAAGACGCCCGAGAATGAGAAGGTGGCAGTAGTACGCCTACAGTTTTGGATCTAGCCCGCAGCTGGTGGGCGGCACAGGCCATTGGATTAGTAGCACCTATTGCCTGGGCAGTATTGCGAGAAAAATTCCAGACCAAGTACTTTGATGCTGCAGCTCGGTACGATCTACAGACGAGGTTCACCAATTTGAAGCAGATGGACAGGACGGTCGATGGGTATGCGGCCGAGTTTTTGAGACTTAGTCAGTTTGCTCCCACCTTGGTAGTGACCGAGTTCGACAGAGCCCAGCGGTTCCAGCAGGGGCTCCTCTAGAGATTTTATTGGCAGTGGAGCAGTTTGAGCATCAGACTTTTGATGCGGTATTGAGAGCAGTCAGGAGGCACGAGTATACCTCCCAGAGGATCGTGGACAGGACCGGAGGTCGAAAACGATCTCATGACCACATGAATCAGTCTTCAGCACTAGCCCCGACAGCTAGGGCTCTGACAATTGGAACTCCGAGGCGGGTGGCCTCAGTGACGTCGGTTCAACATTCAACCCCGGCATACCCTCAGCAGCAGAAGCAGAAGCACTCTTCCGCAGTAGGATGTTCACATTACGGGAAGCCATGACATGTGGTGGCAGAATGTCGTAGGGTGCAGGAATTGTGCCTGGCTTGTGGGGCAGCAGATTACAAGGTAGGATCTTGCCCAAATAGGGGTAGTTCATCATCGTCCAACCTTACTAGTCCTTCGGTGAGTGGACCAGCACCAGTCAAGCAACAACAACAGTATCAGCCTCAGAGGCCATTGCCGCCTCAGTCCCAAGCATTCCAGCAGCAAAACCCCTAGCAGTATGCACAAGCCCAAACCCTAATTCAGAGCAGACATAGCGGTTTTTAGCAGAGGGGACCAACACCCCGAGGGCATGGTCAAGCGATGGTAATGAACGTAGAAGAAGGATTGGCACCAGGTGAGGTAGTGGCAGGTCCTATTCTCGTCAACTCCTCTCCAGCTTCAGCATTATTTGATTCGGGTGCATCGTATTCATTCATATCTGCACGATTCACGACACGGATAGGACTAAAGTCCGAGTCATTATTAGTAAGGCTCAATATACTTACTGGTAACGGTCTTGTGGGGGTAGATAGAGTGTTTTCCTCGTATCGGATCGTAGTTAGCGGTAAAGAGTTCTCCGCTAGATTGATAGAGTTCCCAATGGCCGATTATGATGTGGTCTTAGGGATGGATTGGTTAAGGAACCAGTATACTAGGTTAGACTGCCATATTGGCAGGGTTGTTTTTAGCATTCCAGGCGAGCCAGAGTTTTCCTTTTCCCGAGACGAAGTTGAACCTTCTCCTCCAGTATTGCAGATGGCAGTAGCAGCAGCACAGTTACCCCAGAAAGTCGAGGAGTTTCCAGATATTTTTTTAGAAGAGCTTCCAGGAATACCGCCAGAGCGAGAGATCGAGTTTACTATCGACTTGATCCCAGGGACAGCTCCAGTGTCGGAGAGAGTCTACAGGATGGTGCCGTCAGAGTTAGAGATATTGTACAAAATGATTGAAGAACTCAGGACCAAGGGATTCATTCGTACAAATGGATCGCCTTGGGGAGTCTCGATGTTTCTTATGAAAAAGAAGGATAGTACGTCCAGATTATGTATAGATTATTGTACCTTGAACTCAGTGACAATCAAGAACAGATACCCTCTTCCGAGGATAGATGACTTATTTGATCAACTCAAGGGGGCAGCAGTATTTTCGAAGATTGACTTACGGTCAGGATACCATCAGATCAGAGTCAGAGAGCAGGACATCCCAAAGACAGCTTTTAGATCTAGATATGGGCATTGGGAGTTCCTTGTTATGCCATTCGGAGCAACCAATACGCCAACTGTATTCATGGACCTCATAAATCGTATTTTTATGCCATACTTGGATCAGTTCGTGATTGTGTTTATAGATGATATCCTGGTCTACAGTAAGAGTGAAGCAGAGCATGAGCAGCATCTCAGAGTTGTCCTCCAGATTCTCAAAGAGCACCAGTTGTACGCAAAGTTCAGTAAATATGAGTTCTGGATCGCATTTCGTACTTGGGTCATATCATCACCAGAGGTGGGGTAGAAGTGGATCTCCAGAAGATCGTGGCTATTGAGACATGGCCAGTACCCAGCACAGTGGCGGAGGTTCGCAGCTTCCTTAGATTGGCCGGCTACTACCGGTGGTTCGTTTCAGACTTTGCTCGAATTTTAGCACCTATGACCCAGTTGACCCGTAAGGATGTGCAGTTCATTTGGACGGCAAAGTGTCAGGAATCTTTTGAGAAGTTGAAGCGAGGCTTGATGACGGCACCCATTCTCACGCTTCAAGATGGGACCGGAGGATTTTCAGTATATTGTGATGCTTCGAGCAGAGGATTGGGATGTGTTTTGATGCAGCATGGGAAGGTAATAGCTTATGCATCATGCCAACTTCGTGATCATGAGAGGAATTACCCAACCCATGACTTGGAGTTAGCAGCCGTAGTGTTTGTACTTAAGCTATGGAGACACTGTTTGTACGGAGATAGGGTGGAGATTTTTATCGACCACAAGAGCCTGAAGTATGTATTCCCTAGAAGGATTTCAACATGCGTCAGAGGAGGTGGCTAGAGCTACTTGTGGATTATGATGTCAACCTGCAGTATCACCTAGGGAAGGCCAATGTAGTAGCAGATGCGTTGAGCAGGAGAGCCGAAGTTTATTTTCTTACATCGTATCCAGAGTTATTGGCAAATCTTCAGAAGATGGAAATCGAGGTGGTTCTTCCTACCAGTGTGGCATTGATGGCCAACATACAAGTTCAGTCCACTATAGTCGAGAGGATCGGGATGGCACAGTCAACAGATTCCAAGCTTCAGCGACTCAGAGCCGAGTGTGAGACAAGGCGATGGCCAGAGTTATGCATTCATAAAGATGGTACACTTCGACATGGGAAGCGTCTTTGTGTACCCAGTGGTGATATCAGACATGAGATCATGGCAGAAGCTCACAGTTCTCAGTATTCCATTTATCCCGGTGGTACGAAGATGTACCGTGATATCCGTCAGCACTTTTGGTGGAATGGCATGAAGAGGGAGGTAGCCCGGTTTGTCTCTCGATATTTGGTTTGCCAACAAGTTAAAGCTGAACCTCAGAGGCCAGCTGGACTTCTTCAGCCCTTGCCGATTCTAGAATGGAAGTGGGAGCATATAACCATAGATTTTGTGACTTGATTACCTAGGTCCCCAGCCGGTAGAGATGCCATTTGGGTTATTATAGATAGGCTCACGAACGTGGCTCACTTTTTCCCGTTCAGAGCTGGTCAGTCGACGGCTCAATTAGCAGAGATGTACCTCAGACAGATCGTCAGATTTTATGGTATACCAGTCAGTATCACCTCGGACAGAGATTTAAGATTTACATCGCACTTTTGGCGCAGTCTGCAAGAGAGTTTGGAAACTCACCTCCAGTTCAGCTCAGCTTATCATCCGCAGACAGATGGTCAGTCAGAACGTACCATACGAACCTTGGAAGATATGTTGAGATCTTGTACACTCGACTTCGGTGGTTTGTGGGAGGATCACCTGCACCTGGTGGAATTCTTGTACAGCAATAGTTTCCAAGCTAGTATCCAGATGGCACCGTTCGAGGTACTTTTTGGTAGGAAGTGCAGATCCCCGCTAGCATGGGACGATGTTGGAGAGAGGCAGATACTTGGTCTGAAAATGATTACTCAGACAGTTGAGGTGGTCAAAAGAGTCAGAGATCATCTTCAAGTTGCGCAAGATCGCCAGCGTCATTGGGCCGGTTCTCATCGGCATCCCCTTGAGTTTTCTGTCGGTGACCATATATTCCTAAGGATCTCGCCTACCCGTGGCGCCATTCGTTTTGGCGTACGGGGAAAGCTTAGTCCTAGGTATATAGGACCGTTCGACATTCTAGAGCGAGTAGGAGACGTGTCCTATCATCTCGCTATTCTACCGTCGTTACGTAAAGTGCATGATGTATTCATGTATCCCAATTACGACGGTATATCCCGGACCCGAGCCACATCCTTGATCATTCAGAATTGGTTGTTGGTACCAACCTTTCGTATGAGGAAAGGTCCGTATCCATATTGGACCGGAGAGAGAAGATACTCCAGAACAAGACTATTAGTTTAGTCCGTGTTGTTTGGGGTCATCACTCTTTAGGTGAGTCAACATGGGAGCGTGAGGGTGATATCCGATCGCGATATCCCGACCTGTTTGACTCGTAAGGTATAATGTCTTCTTATGCCTTATGCCCTCGATTTCCTTGCTTGCATGAATGTTTGCTTGATTGATTGCTTAGTTATAACTTGCCTGTGATTAGTATAGCTTGTCCTTGCCTCTCTAGCCTCTTAATAAAATTCTGAGGATGAAATTCTTTTAAGGTGGGTAGAGTTATAATGCATGTAGTTCGTATTACGTATTTTGGTATACGTATACGTAATCTCGGACCTGTAATTAGACTTGTCCTGATTGGCTAGCCTTGAGTTTTGCCATGGCATGAGTTGGTTAGCATTTCATGGTTCTGACATGCATTGGGTTCGCTTGGGTTCGGCTTGGTTGGTTCGATTTGGGTTGGAATGCAAACCCCTACCTACCACTCTCCATCATTTATTAATCCCAACAACCCTCCTCTCTCTTCATTCATTTCTCATTCCTTCTCCTCTTCTTCCTCGTCTCCTTCTCCACCGAGCACCACAGTAGGCAAGTGTAACTTGCTTCATGGAGAAACTCAAATTTTGTTGTTCTATTGTCTTCTTCATGAGATTCTAAGACACTTTAGTACTTAGCATTTTCAGTTTTCATGGTTCATTTTCTGTAGATCTAAGCTTGTTGCATGTTTGGATTTTTTTGGTTTTGATATACTAAACTGGCTTGCTTTCGAAAACTGAGAGTTCCATGTAGTAGGCATTCTGATTTTACGCAAGATTGGTCTTGGAATGGTTGGATTTTACCGTGTCTTGACCGAGATGAGACTTTTTTGAGCTTTTATGCCTGTTTGCATCGACTTTGGGAAGAAGATGAAGTTTTACGTACACGTTCTTACGTGTTAGCTTAGTATCTAGTTTTTTTACGCCCACGTTTTACGTGCCAGCGTATCATTTACTCTCTTTACGCACACGTTTTACGTGCCCGCGTATTATTGACCTTTACGTACACGTTGTGATCGTGTAATCTATTCTACGCCGAGTTCAAGTGAACTTTACGCAAGGGCCTTCCCGCTCGCGTAGACTCGCGCTCGTCCTCCTGCTGCTTAAAGTCTCGCTAGCGTAGAATGCTCCGCGAGCAGAGCTCCGCTTGCGTAGAATGTTCTTGCTAGCGTAGAGTCTTGTTCGCTTGCAGCTTGCTAGCGTATAACACATGCTAGCATTAAATCCTGCTTGCACACTTGCTCGCGTAGAGCGCTTACGCGCATAAAATCCTTCTTGTATGCACTCTTGCTCGCGTAGAGCTACTTATCTTTATGTCTTGTCGGCGTAGAGCTGTTTTTATGCGCGGGGTCTCTTTGGCCTAGCATAGTATTATCCGCGTAGAATCTTGAGCCCCCTTAGCGTAATCTATTACTTTTATATTCTTACGTCTTTTTTCATGAACTTGATAATCACGAATTTGATTTACATGATTGGAATAATAATTGTACCTGGCATGGCGTGACAAGTAATTGACATAACATGATATGACAAGGCATGACAAGTAACATGACATGATAGTGGCCCGTCGTGGCGCACTCCTGATAAGTAAACTTGACATGATATACCTCGATAAGCCGTTGCGACGGCTAACATGACATGACAAGAATGACATGACAATAATAAATGGCCTGGACACCGTGGACAATTATGTTTGTACAAGTGAACCAGTATTGTCTTGCATCATGTCTAGGGCAGGGACCCCTGAGTACCATGGTCAGGGGTACCTACTAAAATTGACTAAGGCTAATAACTAGAATAATTCCGTAGTCATGAAAAGATTTCCCAGCTACAGGCAATTCCATTATCTGGGCGTGCTAGTGGACTTGTAGCCTGCCGACGAGTAGGACACATTTCCAGCACACTGTCATGTGTTGCACACTTCATGAACGGATATTCGACCTGGATAACCTGGATGGTCTACAGGGCTTGTGGCTGTGGAGTATCTCATTGCATCTTGTTAGTAACTAGGCCCATGATAACCCTAGTTAGTTAAAGTATTAAGCCGTACTCATTGCTTGGCCGTGATTGATTGGATGGAGTCTAGCCTAGTCTAGTCCTGATCCTGTACAAGATTGTGACATGACCTGATTGCTTGTGCTTTACTTTATTAATGGTTATCTTATCGTATATCATCATGATTTCCATATCTCCAGTTTTATTGTATTTTTATATTTTATGCTAATTGCTGGTTTTAGTTTTTAAGTGAAGTCTCCTTTGTGGCACTTGCTCTTTCTGGAATCTGATCCAGCTGGTTTTGCATGACCACATACCGGAGTAGCTCCAGAGGATCTCCCTGTATTCCATCCAGATGGTGACCAGCAGGCGTAACCAAGGCAACGAGTGGGTTTTCCTTGTTCTCCCACTTTATTGTATAAATATTCTTTTGAGGTGTTTAGCCGGCGAATACGTGTTAGCTCGTATTGTACCTTTACTTACTGTCTGCCTACGTGCTGTAACATGATTGACAAATCCTAGGGTTGATCATATATGACTGAAACTCTTACTAGTCTTCACATTTTGTATGACTAGCTTCATGATCATCCAAATATGTAATGTATGGGATGCCTTACTATTGTATATTTGGTGTTCTGACATCTTGTAACTACTATCACTTGCTTGAGATTGGGACAATAGGCTTGTTCATGACCCTAAGAGACTGATGGCTTGTAGTTAAACTCTCACGTATCTAGACAGTCGTGACCTTATACCGAGATAGGTTACACTTCAATATACGTAGCTGGCTATGTATGCCCTCGCTCTCCAGTATTCTGGCTTGTAGGGCATTACAGAGTCAAAACAGGGTTTGATAATGAAAGACATGCTAATTTAGTTATGCTATGCAAGTCTGAGTCAAACTAAGCCAAACTAAGTCAAACTAAGTCAAACTACGTCACATCAAGTCAAACTAGCTCACACTAGGTCATACTTAGTCACACTAGGTCACACTAGGTCACGCTAGGTCACAGAAAGTCAAACCAAGTCAAACCAGGTCAATTTGGGACAAGGGTTGACTTACAGTTGACTTTTTGTCAACTGGTCAACTCTAGTCAACTCTAGCTCAACCCTAGGTCAAACTAGGCATATGTTGACTAACAGTTGACTTTCAATCAACTGGTCAACTCTTAGTCCAATTTAGGTCCAATGTTGACTTGTAGTTGACTTTGAGTCAAAACAGTCAACCTTAGTCAAATATGATAAAATCTAAGTCAAGTATTCTATTCCTAACCTTTACCTACCAAGATAACTTACTTCTAACCATTACCTACCAAGATAATCCACTTCTAACCATTACCTACCAAGATAACCCACTTCTAACCATTACCTACCCAGATAATCCACTTTTAACCATTACCTACCAAGATAACCCAAGTCTAATCATTACCTACCAAGATAACCCAATACCTTAGATACTAGGTAATATCCTTACCTTAGTAATATATTACCTTAGGTTAGTAGATAACTCACTAACCTAGGCTAATAGATCATACTAATACTTTAGACTAGTATCTAACCGTCTATCTCAATATTCTACCAATACCTTATCCTTAGACTATAGGTAATCCACATTACCTTGTCAATACCTTAGATATTACCTTAGCCTACTAATTTACCCTCTAAGATACTGATTTGTATCTTAGGATACCCACTCATCTACATCCTAAGACACTAACGTAGATACTAGGTACTAGTAAGATACCAACCTATATCTTATCCCAAGATACCATATACCTTAGCCCTATTGATATCCTAATACCAATACCTTAGTTGAAAACCCAATACCTTTGTCTAGGTATAAATACCTTAACTACCAAGATACCAATCTTAGATATCTAATATCTATCCTAAGCTACTAGCTAACAAATAACTTAGATATCTAACCTTAGTTACCTAGGTCAACCCAATACCTTACTTTGTAATAAGGTAAATCTATTACCTTAAGGTAAGGTAAACCATTACCTTGGTTGGAAACTAATACCTTAACCTCTAATACTAATACTTTAAATATCTAGTCTCTAACCATCCACCCTAAATATTAGATAGACAATACCTTACTAGCTAATACCTTAGTATAAAGTAAACCCCCTCTACCTTGTAGGTAAGTCCCCTTTACCTTGTACGTAAATACATTACCTTAAGGTAATAGGCAAATACCCAAAATATCCTAAGATACCACTATGGTATCTCAAGATATTACTCTATATCCTAACTTATATCTCTAATATAAGATACTAACCAACTCTAACATATAACTTCTAACCATCTATTCTAACTTAGAAACCTAACACAACTAACATCCACTAACTAATATCTAACCATAACATATATGTATATATCCATCTCTAACTCTAACCAACTAACATATGTCATCTCTAACTAACAATAACATAGACTAACACAACTAACTATCTAACTTATACAAGATATCACTATCTAACTTCTAAGATACCTCTAACATCTACATAGATTCTAACATAACCACTAACATATCCATACATACAATATCTAAATCCCTCTCCACTCTAATACTAACTCACACACACAAACACATATACCAAATCTACCCCATCTCTTCTAACACACCCATACACATCTATATACAAACAGACTACCACTCAACCAAAACACAAATCACTCAACAAACCACACTAGCCTCAAGTCAAATAGGATGGCATGATCCTCCCAACTCTCTCACCTTCACAACACACACACTACACTACCATCTATACAACATCAAATACACACTAGCACATATCCTTTATCAATCTCACTTCTCTCCACTAACCACACACATCCTTATCTCATTCAAAAACACACACTATACTAACATATATTACATAATAATATATATATATATATACATATATGTACTATATCATACATATTCTTGACAATCTATGATGCCTACATTCACATGATATCCATACCACATAGGCTCATAGGTTACACAAAATGCCTATGTCGTATAGTCACTCTTCTACTTAAAACTAATATTGTACCAATTGGGTCTTCACTAAATTCTAGAATTAAAGTATGTTATAGCCCTTCGTATTAGCTTTCCGAAACTTCAAACGGATCGCATTTTCATGGCCGAAAGCTCCCGGAATCGCGAAAACACCGAAACGTGTTCATCTTTCGGACAACTGACACTCAAACGGTTTTATAGAAAGTTCTATAACGAATTTGGCCTATTAATATATATATTTGGAAAGCTAACTTCGATACGGTTCTTTTAAAAAAATAGAAGATTAATCGGAGTCTTGAGCTAGAAATTATGGTATTTCTAAGTTGCTCTAGCTACTAAAAACGTAGATAAAAATTATGACAAATTTGGGTTATTTTGGACAAAAGAAACACATGTAGGCCAAGATACTTGGATACCAACATAGCTATCCAAATAAAACTCATTCTAACTATCCTAACTAAGATCGATCCACTCTCTAACCATCCTAAAACTAAAATTAAACCACAAAATAGCCTATTTGCATAAACACAAACACATGGGGTGTCCTATATTGGAAACTCCACAAGTAGGACACCAAACCTATTCAAACTTCCTAAAGAGGACTCCAAAGAGCCTCAAATTAAAATCTAATGGTTGTACATGCATGGAGGTGGATCATATGGATTCAAATCTAACTAAAATGCAAGGAAAATTGAAATAGAGAGATGGTTATACCTATTGGAAGTGGGATCCCAATGATACACTCAAAGGACACAGTTCCGACACGAAAGCTCCTCCAAAATGGACACCCTGCCTTGCTTCCAATCCTTGCTAGCACCTCCTCCTTGGTTGAATGAGAAGAAATGATGGAAGATTGGAAGAAGAATGAAGGGATTTGGAGATCAAAATCAAGAGGAAAGCTCTCAAGTTTGGGGAAGAACAAATTTGGGGAAAAATGGAGGCAAATGTGAAATGAAAGAGAGGGACACCTCTCCCCCTATAGGTGGCTGGCCATACATGCCCTAATGGGCCTATGTGAAATGTCCAAGATGTCCCTACAAGTCTCCTTTGGGTCAACTTAAGTCATGACAAGGTTTGTGGTCAAAAAGGTCAAGTTTAAGTCTCTAATTTAACCATTCTAAGCAAGTGGGATTAGCCTAAACTTACTAATTTAATTAGTGGGGTTTGTGGGCCATGACTAACTAATCTTGGAGTCCCGTCTAGAGTCTAAGTTACCCGGGTCACTAACACAAGTCGGAACGAAACGAAACTCAAACCCAACTGAACAAATCCCGTACTCCTCCTTGGTTGAATGAGAAGAAATGATGGAAGATTGGAAGAAGAATGGAGGGATTTGAAGATCAAAATCAAGAGGAAAGCTCTCAAGTTTGGGAAAGAACAAATTTGGAGAAAAATGGAGGCAAATGTGAAATGAAAGAGAGGGACACCTCTCCCCCTATAGGTGGCTGGCCATACATGCCCTAATAGGCCTATGTGAAATGTCCAAGATGCCCCTACAAGTCTCCTTTGGGTCAACTTAAGTCATAACAAGGTTTGTGGTCAAAAAGGTCAAGTTTAAGTCTCTAATTTAACCATTCTAAGCAAGTGGGATTAGCCTAAACTTACTAATTTAATTAGTAGGGTTTGTGGGCCATGACTAACTAATCTTGGAGTCCCGTCTAGAGTCTAAGTTACCCGGGTCACTAACACAAGTCGGAACGAAATGAAACTCAAACCCAACTGAACAAATCCCGTAAAATCAATATTAAAATTTAAAAATTCCCAAAATATTAAAATATGAAAAATGTCTAAAATCATAATACATTAATTTAAATATTATTAAAATAATCTAAAATTTACCAATTAATCAAAATCCTAAATAATTTAAAAGTCACAAAATGACCAAAATACCTTTAACCTAAAAAGTGGTAATTAGCTAAACTAATCACATGGGTTAGGCCTCCATGGTCATGGTTAGTCTATAGGCTAAGTAGTTCTAAGGTTACACTAGCCAAAGAACAAAATCACAAAACACTAATTTAATGATATTAAAATAATTAAAATTTACCAATAAATCAATAACATGATTTAAACCTATTATTAAATAATCAATTTTATAAAAGTTCAAAATTATCCTCATTTTAGAAAAGTGGTGGTTACAAACTCTCTCAACTTGCAACTGGATAACCTGGATTAAGTCTGCAGGGCTTGTGGCTGTTGGAACATCTCAATGCATCTTGTAGTAATTAGGCTTGTGATAACCCTAGTTAGTTAAAGTATCAAGCCGTACTCATAGCTTGGCCGTGATTGATGGATGAAGTCCCGTCTAGTCTAGTCTTGTCTAGACAAGGTCCAGTACATGGTTACTTCAACACGTTACTGTTTATGCATTGCTTTATCGATAATTGGTTAGAGACTAAGTTCTGTTCAAGTGAAGGGTTACAACTCCGGTCCTTGTTTGGTTTACGGTTTGTAACTTGGTTACCGGAATAGTCCTTTAGTTATCTTATCATTTATCACCCTGTTTTTTCTAACTCATGTCTTTCGTTATCATTTATGTCCTTATGTGCTAATATGCTGGTTTTAGTTCTTAAGTGAAGCCTCCCTTTTGGCACTTGCTCTTTTTGGGGTCTGACTCAGCTGGTTTTGTATGGCCAGATATCGGAGTAGCACCCGAGGATCTCTCAGCCTTTTAACCAGATGGTGAACACTAGATGCAACCCTGGCAACGAGTGGATTTTATTTTGCTCTTTCACTCTATTGTAAATTATTCTTTTGAGGCGTTTAGCCGCCGAGCAAGTGTTAGCTCGTGTTAAATTTATATTCCTGTCTGCCTAAGGGCTGTAACATGATTGACAAATCCTAGGGTTGATCATGTATGACTTAAATTCTTCCTAGCCTTCGCATTTTGTATGGCTAGCTTCATGTTCATCTGAATATGTAATATTTGGGACGCATTACTATGTATGTCTGATGATCTACCATCTTGTTACATTTACTTGCTTGATTGAGATTGAGACACTAGGTTTGTACTTGACCATAAAAGACTATTGGATTACAGATAAACCCTCATATATCTAGACAGCCGTGACCGTATGGCGAGGTGGGATTCACTTTAATGTACGTAGCTGGCTGTGTCTATCTTTCGCTCTCCAGTATTCTGATTTTGGGGCATGACATGGTTTAAGTGGTTGCCCATGCAGGTCTTGTAAATCAAGATGTATGAGGGTTTTACTGAATAGATGTCTCAATCAGCACTCGTCCTTGATCTCTACTCGTGTATTCTAATCTTTCTGAAATCTTACCCCGATTACATGCTTATATCTTCGATCTATCTTGGTCCTTCCCTATTGTTCCTTATGTCATTTCTTAAGTGGTATTACTCCTGGTCCTACCGATCAGCAAGGTGGAGCGCCTCCAGTGAACCAGCAGCAACCTGGAGACCAAGCCCAGCACTCTGGAGCAGCTTTCCGAGTTATGTATTCGGGGAACCCAGAGCCCCCAGTTCAGCCAGTCCAGCCTGCAGAGCCTGACAATGGACGCTGGTGGGACTCATAAGGGAATTGCTTGCATCACAAGATTGTTAGGGCGATATCCTGCACCAGACAGTACAAGATACCATAAGCAGAGTTGGTTACTAAGCGAACAATACGGCCAACAGCTTCAAGCACCTGAACCCTCCTTTCTTTGACAAGTGAAGGTGCTATGCTGATGCGTGGCTTTAGGACATAAAAGTTATCCTAGAGGCAGCTAGGATTTTTGAGGAAAAGAAGGTGGACATTGTGCGCCTACAGTTATTGGACTTAGCCTACAGCTGGTGGGCGATGCTAGCAGTTGGATTAGCAACACCTATTTTGTGGGTGGTATTCAGTAACAAGTTCCAGACGAAGTATTTTGATGCAGTAGCTCGGAATGATCTGCAGACGAGATTCACTAATCTTAAACAGATGGGAAGGACGGTCGATAGATATGCGGCCAAGTTTTCTAAGCTTAGTATGTTAGCTCCTATCTTGGTAGCAACCGAATTGGATCGAGCCCAGCAATTCCGGTAGGGACTCCACCTAGAGATCATTATATCAGTGGAGTAGTTTGAGCACCAGATGTTTGATGCCATCTTGCGAGCAGTGAAGAGGCATGAGTATACTTTGCAGAGGATTATAGATAGAAGCGGATGAATGAAGAGGTCTCATGGACAGATGTCTCAGTCATCAGCACCAGCCCCGACAGCTAGAACTTTGACTATTAGAGCTCCTAGTAGGGCGACCACAGTTTTGTCGGTTCAGCACTCGACACCGACGTATCCTTAGCAGCAAAAATAGAAGCAGTCTTCCGTAATAGGCTACTCTCATTGTGGGAAGCCTTGACACGTGGTTTTAGAGTGTCGCAGAGCACAGGAATTGTGCTTGGCTTGTGGGGCACCAGATCATAAGATAGAGTCCTGTTCGAATAGAGCCAGTTCATCATCATCAAATCTAACCAGTCTATCGGTTAGGGGTTCAGTACCAATGCAGTAGTACCAGCCTCCGAGGCCATTGCCGCCTCAAGCTTAGCAGTATGCCCAAGCCCAGATTCTTAACCGGCAGAGAGGTTTCCAACAGAGGGGACCAACACCAAGAGGACGTGGTCAGGCTATGGCTCTGACCGTGGCAGAAGAATTAGCATCAGGTAAGGTGGTGGCAGGTACAATTCTCGTTAACTCATTTCCAGTATCAATCATATTTGATTCGGGTGCAGCGTATTCATTTATGTCTATACGATTTATAACACAAATTGGACTGGAGCCTGAGTCATTATCAGTAAGGCTCAATATACTTACTGGTAACGGTCTTGTAGGGGTAGATAGAGACTTTTTTTCGTGTCGATTCGTAGTTAACGGTAGAGAGTTTTTGGTAGATTGATAGAATTTTCGATGGCCAACTATGACATGGTCCTAGGAATGGATTTGTTGAAGGATCAATACGCAAGAATAGACTGTCATTTTGGCAGGATTATTTTTGGTATTCCTGATGAACCAAAGTTTTTATTTTCCAGGGGCGAAGTAGAACCTTCTCCACCAGTCTTGCGGATGACAGTAGCAGTAGCAGTTCAGTTTTCCAGAGTAGTAGAAGAGTTTTCTGATATATTTTTCGAAGAGCTTCTAGGCATGCCCCCAGAGAGAGAGATAGAGTTCACCATTAATTTTCTTTCAGGGACGGCACCAGTGTCAGAGAGAGTCCACAGAATGGCATCTTCAGAGTTAGAGATCTTGTACAAGATGATTAAAGAATTCAGAACCAAAGAATTCATTCATGCTAGTGGATCACCTTGGGGAGCCCCGATACTTCTTATGAAAAAGAAAGATAGAACATCAAGATTATGTGTTTATTTTCGTACCTTGAACTCTGTAACAATCAAGAATAGATATCCCTTACCAAGGATAGATGATTTATTTGATCAACTCAGAGGAGCGGCAGTATTCTCGAAGATTGACTTGCGGTCAGGATACCATCAGATCAGAGTCAGAGAGCAAGACATCTCGAAGACAGTATTCAGATCTAGATATGGACATTGGGAGTTCCTTGTTATGCCATTTGGAACGACCAATGTGCTAGCCGTATTCATGGACCTCATGAATCGTATCTTCATGCCCTATTTGGACCAGTTCGTGATAGTGTTTATAGATGACATCTTGGTCTATAGCAAGAATGAGGCAGAGCATGAGCAATATCTTCGTGTAGTTCTTCAGATTCTCAGGGAGCACCAGTTGTACGCGAAGTTCAATAAGTACGAATTTTGGCTGGATCGCATTTCGTACTTAGGTCACATCATTACCAGAGGTGGAGTAGAAGTAGACCCTAGAAGATAGTGGCCATAGAGACATGGCCAGTACCCAGTACCGTCACAGAAGTTCGAAGTTTCCTAAGATTGGCGGGTTATTACCGACGATTCATATCAGACTTTGCTCAAATTTTAGCACCATTGACGCAGTTGACCCGCAAGGATATGCAGTTTGCTTGGATAGCAGAGAGTCAGAGTTCATTTGAGAAGTTGAAGCAAGGATTGATGACGGTCTCCATTCTTACGCTTCCAGATGGGACTAGAGGATTTTTGGTTTATTGTGATGCTTCCGACAAAGGATTGGGATGCGTCTTGATGCAGCATGGTAAGGTAGTAACTTATGCGTCACATCAGCTTCGTGATCATGAGAGAAATTATCCAACTCATGACTTAGAATTAGCAGCGGTGGTTTTCACACTTAAATTGTGGAGGCATTATTTATATGAAGATCGGGTGGAGATTTTTACCGACCACAAGAGACTTAAGTATTTGTTTACCCAGAAGGACCTTAACATGCGTTACAGGAGATGGCTAGAGCTACTTGTGGATTATGACATAAACCTGCAGTATCATCCTGGAAAGGCCAATGTTATTACAGATGCATTGAGCAGAAGAGCCGAAGTTTATTTTCTAACAGCACAACCAAAGTTGTTAGTAGATCTTCAGAAGATGCGTATTGAAGTTGTTCTTCCTACCAATATGGCATTGATGGCCAGTATGCAAGTTCAGTCCAGTATAGTTGAGAGGATTAAGTTAGCTCCGTCAACAGATTCTAAGCTTCAGTGGCTTAGGGCCGAATGTGTAGCAGGACGGAGAGCAGAGTTATGTATTCATGAGGACGGTACACTTTGACATGGGAGGCATCTTTGTGTACGCAGTGGCGACATCAGGCGAGAGATCATGACAGAGGCTCACAGTTTACAGTATTCAATTCATCCTGGTGGTATGAAGATGTATCGTGATATCCGTCAACATTTTTGGTGGAATGGCATGAAGAGGGAGATAGCCCAATTTGTCTCTCATTGTTTGGTTTGTCAGTAAGTTAAAGCTGAACATCAGAGACCAGCTTGACTTCTTCAACCTTTATCGATCCCAAAATAGAAATGGGAGCACATTACCATAGATTTTGTAACTGGGTTACCTAAATCTCCAGCTGTGGGAGAGATGCTATATGGGTTATAGTTGACAGACTCACCAAGGTAGCTCATTTTCTTCCATTCAGAATTGGCCAGTCGACGGATCAGCTTGCAGAGATGTACCTCAGGCAGATAGTCAGGTTGCATAGAGTACCAGTCAATATTGTATCGGACAGAGATTCAAGATTTACATCGCACATTTGGCGTAGTCTTCAGAAGAGTTTGGAGACTCGTCTCAAGTTTAGTTCAGCTTATCATCCGCAGACAGATGGTCAGTCAGAACACACGATCCAGACTCTTGAAGATATTTTACGGTCTTGTACGCTTAACTTCGGTGGTTCATGGAATGATCACCTGCATCTTGTGGAGTTCTCCTATAACAATAATTTCCAGGCCAGTATCCAGATGGCACCTTTTGAGGCCTTGTACGATAGAAAGTACAGATCTCTGTTAGCATGGGATGATATAGGCAAGAGGCATATGTTTGGTCCAAAGATGGTTACGCAAACTATTAAAATGGTCAGACAAGTTAGGGATCATCTTCGAGTTGCACAAGTTCGCCAGCGTCATTGGGCCGATTCTCATTGGCATCCCCTTAAATTTTCCATCGGCGACCACATATTCCTTAGGATCTCGCCTACCCGTGGCGTCATTCGATTCGGCATGCGGGGAAAGCTTAGTCCTAGGTATATAGGGCCGTTCGATATTCTTGAGCGAGTAGGTGATGTGTCATATCGTCTCGCTCTTCAACCGTCGTTATATGAGGTACATAATATCTTCTATGTATCCCACGGTATATCCCAGATCCGAGTCATGTCCTTGATCATTCAAAATTGGTTGTTGGTACTAACCTTTCGTATGAGAAAAGATTCGTATCCATACTGGATAAAAGAGAGAAGGTATTCAAGAACAAGACTATTAGTCTAGTCCGTATTGCTTGGGGTCATCACTCTTTGGGTGAGTCAACGTGGAAATGTGAGGATGATATCCGATCGTGATATCCACACTTATTTGACTCATAAGGTATAATGTCCTCCTTCTGCCTTATGTTTTTAATCCCTTGCTTGTATAAATGATTGCTTGATCGACTGCTAGTCATAGATTGCTCATGATTAGTATAGCTTGCCCCGATATCTCTAGCTTCTTGATTAAATTTTGAGGATAAAATTCTTTTAAGGTGGGTAGAGTTGTCACTCTCGTTTTCCGTTATACATATTTCCAGTATATGTCTACGGATATCTGGCCCGTATTTTGACTTATCTAGCATGGCTTGGCTTGGTTTGGTCTTGGTTCAGCTTGGCTTGGTTTATTTTGGTTTGGTTTTGGTGAAGATGGTTCATCATGATAAACCCCCTTTATAATCCAACCCCTTTTTCTCTCTCCTCCTTTACTTTCATTTATTTCCCTCATCCACTTTCTTCTTCATTCATTCTCTCCCAAACCCTTAGGCAAGTGTCATCTTGTTTCATGGAGGAACTCTATTTTAATTGTTCTATTGTCTTCCCTATAAACTTCTAAGACTCTTTAGTGCTTAGCATTTTTGGTTTTGGCGGATTAAGTCTTGTAGATCTAAGTTTTTCTTAAATCTTGGTTTTCTTGGGTTTTGACCTCTCAAACTTTATCATTTTCAAGTTTTGATTATTCCATGTTGTAGAGAATTTGGTTTTACTCAAAATAGACCTATGAAAACCCAAATTTTGATTTGTTTTGAGTGATTTATGAACTTAGGAAGTTCATGGGTTCCATGAACACAAGTTCTCGGATTGGGGAAGAAGAGCAGTGTTGGGCGCATAGCATTTTCATGCGCCCACAGCTGCCTTCCTTTGGGCGCATAGCCATTTGTATGCGCCCAAGGCCCCATGCTTCCTGTTTGGGTGCATAGCCCTATATATGCGCCAAGGACTCCCCTACCTAGGCGCATAGCCTTTATATGCTGCCAAGTGCACTCCATGTTCCCTGTTTGGGCACATAGCTTCTATATGTTCCCACAGTCCATTCAATGTGGGCGTATGTACTCTTTGGTGCATACCTTCCATAGCCTCTTGACTTCCTTCCAAGTGCTCCCTGCCTCACTTATGTGGGCGCATGCATGTGGGCACATGCACTCTTTGGTGCATACCTTCCATAGCATATGCTCTACATGATGCATTTAGCCTTGGGCGCATGCATGTGGGCGCATGCTCTCCATGTCACCCCATTGATCCCTTATGCCATCTCTTGTAATTATCCATGTTTCTTCCCATGGTCCTTAGGACATAAATACCTGATTTTTGTCTTGCATCATGTCTAGGACATAAATTCCTTATGCCGTACAAGCTACATGTCTCGTCTTGCATCATCACTACCAAAATACAGTAAATTAGCGACCGGAAATTAGCGACAGAAATTTTCCATCGGCGTTAGCGACGGCTTTGTGGCAACCAGCCGACAGATTACCGACGACAAGCTGTTACATTTTTTATTTTATTTTTAGGAGGAGGAAAGGCCGTACATCCGTCGCTAGGGCGTCGGAGATATAGCGACGGATAGTCAGCCGTCGCTATGCAGTCGATTATTTGGCAGGAATTGTGTGGAAAATTGGCGGGACAATTCTTCGACTACGTAGCGACGGATATTCAGTCAGCAAGTATCAAAAATAGCGACTAACGGGCCACGGATTAAAATTCGTCGCTAATCCGTCGCTAGTCCCTCGCTACATATACGTTCCAGACTTAAATTAAAACGGAGGGGGGAACTTTTTGCATTCCCCCCAAATTTACTCTCTCTCCTCTCCTCTCTCTCTCTCTCGCGGCTTCGGTGATCGGCGTCGGCATACTCTCATCTCTCTCTTCCGAAGGTAATCCCCTCTCTCTCTCTCTTGCGGTGTCGTAAGGGCAGCGGGGGCGGCGGGCTTTGGGCGGGGACGTCGGGGACTGGACGACGGGCTTGGGGCGAGGGCGTTGGGGGGCTGGACGGCTGGCTTGGGGCGGGGGCGTCGGGGACTGGGCGGTGGGCTTGGGGCGGGGGCGTCGGGGGCTGGGCGGCGGGCTTGGGACGGGGGCGTCAGGGGCTGGGCGGCGGGCTTGGGGCGGGGGCGTCCGGGGCTGGACGGCGGGCTTGGGACGGGGGCGTCGGGGGCTGGACGACGGGCTTGGGGCGGGGGCGTCAGGGGCTGGGCGGCGGGCTTGGGACGGGATCGTCGGGGGTATATGCAACCGACGCACAGCCATCAGCACTCTTCATATATATATGCAACCGAACTACTGGACGACGGGCTTGGGGCGGCGGGCTTTGGTCGGGGGCGGCGGGGGGCTTTGCTTCTCAAATTCATCTGAGTTTATATATTGGCTAAGTAATGTATTATCCATATTGGGTGTTATCCATTAGTTTGGTGGTGTTTGGATTAGTAAATGTGAATATGGGTTCATGGTGCATATGTTCACTGTCTCAAGGACAGTGCGAGTTCTTCATTTGCCTTCTTTGTTAAGAATATCCTTGGGACATTCGCTTCACCAAAGTCACTGAATAAGTGAATTTTTTTTCTGGAAAACCGACCCTTAGAGTGTATCAGTTGTGTGCTTCTATATAGATGTATATATCTATACATCTAACTGTGATATACATATGTGTATGTGACAATCTCAGTTAGCGACGGACTAGTGATCGGTTAGCGATGGATATTTTCAGCTCCATTTGTATTAATCTACGATACGACATGGTGATCAGGACATAGTCCCTGCAGCCATTCGACTGGCGAGGCAGAAACTCTGTAGCCGTAGATAAAGTTGACTGTCCTTCGACCCTCATTCCTCGACAATGATGATATGACAACCTATCACTATATCTTATATAGTAGTAGATGATGTCTTAGTATTACATTATGTGAGTTCATCTTGATTCTGTTATATCCTTCAGATACTAGATACGATAAGAACATATACTACACCATATGTATAGAACATAGATGATTCACACTAATGTATGCTAGAATAAATTTTGGGTTGTGTTCTGAGCCATCCGTTCTCACACTTAAAACACATAGGAATTAGTAGTATGAGAGCGCCGGAGAGAGTGAGAGCACTGGAGGGGGGAGGAGAGAGAGTGAGAGAGTAAAATGGTACGACATGGTGAAGTAGTACTGTATTTTGGCTCCAGCTCCAGCTCCATTTGTATTAATCTACGGTACGACATGGTGATCAGGACATAGTCCCTGCAGCCAATCGACTGGCGAGGCAAAAACTATATAGCCGTAGATAAAGTTAACTGTCCTCCGACCCTCATCCCTCGGCAATGATGATACGACAACCTATCACTATATCTTATATAGTAGTAGATGATGTCTTAGTATTACATTATGTGAGTTCATCTTGATTCTGTTACATTCTTCAGATACTAGATACGATAAGAACATATACTACACCATATGTGTAGGAGCGTAAAAAGTGCTTCATAGACTGAGTCAAAGAGATAGAGCTTTACACTCAAAATGAGCTGTTTTACGCCAACTACTTTACGCCAGGGACAGATCAGCTACTTTACGCCAGGGACAGGTCAGCTACTTTACGCCAGGAACAGGTAAGCTACTTTACGCCAAGGACAGGTTGTCAAATCATGTATTTAATGTAAAGTGATAATGGGTCTGACATAAAGATCTACTGATAGCGTATAACACAGAATTCAAAGGGATTTGTTTTACACAGAAACCAATATTATCGTTTAGTACGTGGACTGAGCTATTTTATGCTCACAGGATGGCTTCTTTTACGCATGAATACTATATGAGCTTTTTACGCTCAAAGTTGACGTGTGCATAAAGTTTATTTGGGCTACTTTTACGCTCAAGGTTGTTTTATCAACCACTTTACGCAAGAAGTCCATTTTAGGGCTATTTTACGCCTAGTCTACTAATTTACGCTCAGAGTATATTTGGGTTGTTTTTACGCCCGATCCTTCATGACTACTTTGGAACGTGGTTTGCCTACGTGGCTTTCATGCCACATATCTCGAAGAACGTGTGTACGTGCATTCTATTCTTATTGAGATAATGGGACACGTGTCAACGTATGTAGAGGATGACTTCAGTTATGGGTGGCAGTTACTAGCGTAAAGATAAGACTTTGCTGAGTTTTACGCACAAAAAGCCAAGTCTATAAATAGACTTATTTTTTTATATGAGACACACATAGAGAGACAAAGGAGAATACATAGAGACCAGAGCCCAGAAATTTTGATTTTTCAGAGCATTCTTCTTCAACCTTTCTTCCAGAACAGAGTGAAGCAAAGCAGAAAAGCATTCGACCTCGCCATCAGTGCCCAAGTGCGTCGATACCTTTCTGGTGACTTAGTTCTTCCAGTTGTTCATCTTCTAGCAGTGATCTTCATCATCATCGTATGGTCCAAGGAACAAAGTGATCACCTTCAGATCAAACTTCCATAGCAATACTTCCCAGATCAATTTGTACTTTTTTGTACTCTTTCAAGTTTTATTTTCAAAAGCCAGTTTTTAGGCATTTTGTTAAGTGAAACAAAATGACGACTCTGCTGGGGACGACCTTCTCCTCTGATGAGGAGGCAATTGCTCAATACGATGATGTGTCGATTGGATCGACAAAGAAGACTCTGGTTGTGCACTTCGACCAGACTGCCTACGAAGAAATGCTCCGGACTGGGGGTAGCACTCGCTGCTCCAATGTTCAGAAATTGCAGAAGGCGCAAAAAGTTTGGTTCCCAAATCCAAGGCATCCTCGGATCTCCCTACCGTCTCTATAGGCAAAGGAATCCTTCCTACTCCTGTTGTAGAGGCTCCCATCTGTGATGAGGCAGTCTCTACTTCGGTGATACGCCATGCGCATAAAAACAAGTCTTCCATTTGTAACGTGGCAGACTCTCCAGTGTTACGCTCTGGGCGTAAAAATTAGGTTTTACGCCCTGGACGTAAAAATCAGGTTTTACGTCCTGGGCGTAAAAACATGTCTCCTGTCTGTGACGTGGCAGACTCCAATGCCTTACATTCTGAGCGTAACAATAAGTCTCCCGTGTGTGACGTGGTAGACACACAAAATTTACGTTCTACACGTAATGGAAAATCTCCCGTTTATGACGTGGCAGATACTCATATTTTACGCTCTATGCGTAAAGGTAAATCTCCTGTCTGTGACAGTGTAGATAAAATTGATAATGATGCTTCTGCATCTAAAGTGAATGTACCTACACGCATGAAGCATAAAAACATAGTTGGTAAAACTTCTGTTTTCAATCGACAACCTTCTTATACTGTTGTACGCAAGGTACCAAACTTACAAATTACACGCAATGAAGATGGAGTCCTTCGTGCTAAAAAATCTCAGGATTTAAGTACGCAACTCCAAGTACGTAAAATGTACAGTTTGGTTCTGTGAATGCAGCTAGTAATCTTCTTTATACACAAGGGACTAAATATTTTTTTACCCTAAATGTAATAAAGAAGACCATTCTATCTACTCCTTCTGATTTACGTGAATTGCTAATGCAAAAGCGTAAAAATAGACAATCTCCCGTGATACTCTCCCAAGAAAATCACCATTGTGAGTGTCACCAGATTGTAATTAAATGTTGTTGTTCGGCTTCTAAACGATCAGTTTTTGACCGATTAAGTTTTAATGCGCCTCAACAACAAGATGATGACCAAGAACATGAGTTGTCATATGCATCAGTCAACATGGCATCTCATACCAACAGAGGACGATGTCCTAGACGGAACACGTCCCAAACTCCAGGTCAACAACAATTCAACAGACTTCTTGATTTCTTTGAAGGAGTATATCAGAATACTCGATCAAGAAGACAAAGACAGTTGCAAACTTCTGATTCAGAAGCTGGGGGTACTCAATCTTTTGAGTCCGAAAATGATAGTGTCGATTCATATCTCTATACTAATCCCTCTGTATCTTCAAGAGAGGTTGAATCCTATGCTATTGGAGATGAACCAGAGACGTCATCTGCTAATACAGAATAACGTCTCACTGTCGTTGAGCAATCACTGAAAGACATGCTTAGCATGATGCAAAGTATGCACCAGATAATAACGGCTCAACAAACTGCTCAATCGGCAATAGTAACACCGGTACAGGTAGCAGCACAAACTCAAGATAGTCAAGGGACTGATATACCTTTGAATATTCAAGAGCCTGCTGTTAACCAAAATTCTGCATCTCCAGATCCCATCATTCCAGAAGATATACCATCTCCGGTGGGGGTTACGGTACATCCAACAACCAATCAATCAAATGTGCTTCCTCAAACCAGTAAAGCCATTCAAGCAGTACGTGAGCTCAAAGCACAGTTTGAAGTTTTGAAGCACAAGGATCAGCTCCAGAGGTTAGGGATTAAGCAATCTTATCCTCCTCATTGGAATGATGTACCCTTTCCACCAAAATTTAAGCCACAATCAATGGTATCATTTGATGGAAAGGCTTCTCCTAGTCAGTATATCAATTACTTTGATATTATGACTGTACATCTACAAAAAAATGATGCTCTTGTCACTCGAGTATTCATTGGATGCTTGACGGGTTCAGCTTACGACTGGTATCGTAGTTTACCCGACAATTGCATTTCGTCTTTTGACGAATCTAAGGCAATATTTCTTTCCCGCTTCTATGAAGGAGGTATGGACATGAACATGTCCTCCTTAATAGAAATCAAACAAAAGGAGAAAGAAGATACTCGAATGTTCATTGAACATTTTTGACATGCGACTCTAAAGATGCCTCCTAGTATGCCAGATTCAGCGTTAATTGATACATGCAAGATGAATCTGCGACCATCCATTACTGTCTTCACGGGTTCCCAATTCACATATTGGGCTTCGTTTATTATAGCAGCAGTTTCTGCTGAGACCAATGGTAGGTTGGCTCGTGAACATGGGATGATTTTTTTCTCAGAGGTTAAAGAAAAGAAAGGTAATCCTGGTAATAATTCTGGCAATCGTAATGCAAAAGGAAAGGACACCCTTATGGTTAATCTTTCCAAAAACAAACGACGCCGAATAATCAGGAGTCTTCTAAGCCAAAAGAAGAATATTCTTTTGACGAGAATGATATCCCAGGGATATTCCAATGTCTGGTGAAGAGTGGCAAACTCCAGATCCCGGAGCCAAAGAGGCCTAATGAGGTGAATCTGACTGACAATCCCAAATATTGTATCTATCACAGATACATCAATCATCCCACCAGGGCTTGTTATGTCCTAAAGAAGAAAATCCAACAGCTGATTAATGCCAATGCCATCTCTTTAACTAACGATGAGCATACGGTCACAACCAATATGGTTTCTCTTCAATTCGGAGATTTTCCTTCTCAACAAGTACCAGATGGGATTGTCCCAATTCCGAAGGCGACGATGAAGATTGTGAATATCCCACCTGCCAGGAAAGAAAATAAAGGATTGTTGCCTCTTACATTAAAGAATGGTGAAATTATGTGGGTACATCCTGACTTAGTACCTGAAATAGAAGATGAAGGTAAAACTTTAAAATCCAAGAAAGGTAAGAAAGTCAAAACCTGCAACATGATTTCTCATGTTATTCCAGATCCTGATGATTTGGATCATCTATGGGATGGCATTCCTTTGGAAGATAGACTAAGAGGATTGAACATATGTCCTCCAAGTCTGGCTCCTCCTACCAAGCTCAAGCTTACTCATCAGCAGTGGCTAGCCATGAATAGTGTTCCCTTATACAGGGCACAACAAGTCTTCGCTGCTTATGAAAAAGCTCCTGTAGGGATCTTTCCTCGTATCCCGAATCCTTCTCCTCCCGTAGCTACAGAGACTTCTATTCCTCATTCTCCTGTAGTTACAGAGATCTATTCTTCTTATTCTGTTGAACCACCTGTTAAAAGTATGCTACCCACTCACTTGTACAGTCAGCAATCTGTCCTTCTCACGAAGAAGATGGGTTATGACTTTCAAAAGGCAGAAGGTTTGAATTATGATAAAGGAATACGACTTCCTTTACAAATTCAAAGTAAAAAATCCACTGTTGGATTGGGTTCTGAGGTTCCTCATAACAATTCTCGTAAGAAGAAGGCTAAGGGAAGGAAGACTAAATCTTACAATTTGGTACTTCCTTCTTCTGAGTCTGAAGAAGAAACCTTTGCTGGTACAAGATCTGGGAATGAGTACCACAAAGATTATGAGAGATCCTCCAAAGAAGCAGAGAATGTTAAAACACCACCAACTCAACCGTCTCCTGTTCCTGCTAAACCATCTGTGGTTGAAAAGGGGAAACAGAAAGCAGTACGCTTTGACGTCCCGTTGAAGTCTGCTTCCAGTCAGGGGGTGGTGATGAAACCCTATAAATTTGATATTCTAGCCCAGTTAGCTAATACTCCGGCTAGACTATCTATCTTCAAGTTGCTTCGCCTTTCTAAAGAAAGTCGCGAAACCTTGAGTGAAGCTTTGCTGCAAGATGGCTCCTGCTTAGCTCAACTCAAGACTCCTGATAATATACCAGTGTCATGCCCACAATGTCATAGTATAATGGAGGTAATTCCTAATATTACCTTTACACAAGAAGATATGCTGTTGAAGCATAACAAGCATGATAGGCCTTTGTGCTACACTAGGTATATTGAATCCACTGAAGTTGACAGGATTTATATTGATCCTGGGTCTTCTATTAGCATAATTCTTCAAAGTATGCTAAGACCATTGAGGATTCCTACTAGTGATTTGACTTATACTAGTACCATAATCGTTGGTTTCAACTCTGGAAAGAGTAAACCACTGGAGAAGATCCGTCTGAAGATTTAGATTGGTGATCTTCGAACTATGGCAACATTCTATGTTATTAATTCAGACGTATCCTACAACATCCTTCTTGGAAGACCGTGGTTACATGAGCATAACATCGTGCCTTCAACTCTCCACCAATGCTTCAAGTACGTAGATTCCCAAGGGGTTGTGAAGACTGAGTTTGCTGATATCAATCCTTTTAAGGGTGTCAAAGCCTACTTTTCTGATTCAATGCTCTACAAACAAGAGCATATGAAAGAGATATCAGACATAGCTGAAGATCGATCATCTGCTGAAGATCAGTCTATTAATAAAGATCCGCCAGAAGAGCAACCTTTGAAGATCAAAGTCAAAGGACGAATCCAACCCCAACCTGTCAACAATCAACCTCTGATGATCAAGGTCAAAGGAAGAACTCAAGCTTTATCTGAGGAATCAGTGAATGTTCCTGCTAAAAGCCAAGTTCAACCTCTTATGATCAATGTCAAAGGACGTACTTCTCGTACGAATGATCCAGAACCACCATTGATCGTCAATCTTGGCAAGTCTACGCAGAAGACAGATGATGGTCCATTAGTGATTAATCCGAAACGTAGCAGTCAAATTGTAATGATGTAAATATTGATCATTCTGTACTTTCTAATATCAATGAAGATTTCCTTTTTGAGTATATGGCTGTCAAATTTGTTGAAAGAATGACTTTATCTTCTGATAATCAAAGTTATCAGTATAAAGACGGCATAGACACAGAGGAAACCTTATACATTGACCATAAGGAAAATTCCTTTCCTCCTCATGTCGATGTTGGACCTTATGCTCAAAGGTTTCTAACATCTTCTCCCTATCTTCTTCCTGTAGTCGCTTTATCGCAAGCTTGTGTAACTTATAGACGTCACGAAGAATCTTATTTCGTGATTCCGTCTTATAAGAAAAACAAGCACCAAATTGTGTTTGGCCTGGCTAAAAATATCCCTATTGCTCAGACAGATGATCTGAGAGATAAAGATAAAGGAAGAATCCGAATTGACAAATATAGTCAACAATCTCTCAAGATTATCCAGAATATGGGATATGATTTGAAGACTATGCAAGGTCTCAATCAAGGCAAGGGTAGACGATTACCATTAAATGGTGATCCATTTTATCAGAAAACTCGTCATGGGTTGGGATATGATCCGTACCACATGTTTAATGACGATATACAAGAAGAATTCTCTTCTAGCTCTTCACAATCATCAGATTCGGAAGAAATATAATTCATCGAATCTGATACGTCTCACTCCTCATATGTTAGCGAAGGTTATTATGATGAATCTGAGAAAATATTCTCAGTAAACATGGTTCAAACTGATAGTGAATCTGAACCATTTGAGAATGATCCTTGGGCTCAACAGATGGATACTCAATGGGAACTTCGTTTTGAACAGCGACAGCCACCTACAGAGGATGAGATTGTTCAGATTGATGTTGGAGATGGAACTACGTCCAAACCAATATTCATCAGTAAAAACCTTTCTGAAGATGAAAAGCAAGAGTTGATAAAACTGATCAAAGAATATATTGATATTTTTGTATGGAGTTATGAGGATATGCCAGGTCTAGATCCTAAAGTTGCTACTCATAAACTCAATATTCTTCCTAATGCCAAGCCTGTAAAACAACAGCAACGGCATTTTTGACCAGATATGATGGATGCAATTGAGGCGGAAGTCAAAAAGCTGATCACATGTGGCTTTGTTCGTGAAGAACAACACCCGGATTTGGTTGCCAATATTGTTCCTGTTATGAAGAAAAACGAAAAAGTCCGAGTTTGCATAGATTTTCGAGATCTTAATGCAGCTTGTCCAAATAATGAATTTCTACTTCCGATTACCGATGTCATGATAGACAATACATGCGGTTTTGAACGCATGTCTTTCATGGATGGATTCTCAGGATATAATCAAATTAAGATGCATCCAGAAGATGAGAAGTATACTGCTTTTCGTACACCCCTTGGGGTTTAATGCTATACGGTTATGCCGTTTGGTCTTAAAAATGTCGGTGCCACGTATCAACGGGCTATGAGCAACATCTTTCAAGAACATCTACGGAAGACAGTTGAATGTTACGTAGATGACATTGCTGTTAAGAGTCGATCAAAAGATGATCACATTCAAGACTTGAAGATAGTATTTGAATTGATGCGTCAACATCAATTGAAAATGAACCCTACTAAGTCTTTCTTAGGGGTTTCCAGTGGCAAGTTTTTAGGATTTATCATTACTTCTCAGGGTATCCATGTTGATCCTGATAAAGTTAAAGCAATTCTTGAAATGCGTCCTCCTCATAATCTGAAAGAACTCTGTGGCTTTCAGGGTCGCATTGCTTATATCAGGAGATTTATATCTAATCTCTCTGGGAGATGTCAACCTTTCTCCCATCTATTAAAGAAGGATGTATCATTTGTTTGGGATGAAGCGTGTCAGAAAGCCTTCAATGACATCAAGTAATACCTTACAAATCCACCTGTTCTGGTACCTCCAGTGGTAGGAAGACCATTTTTGCTATATGTTCGAGCTTTGGATCATTCACTTGGTGCTCTTCTTGCACAAAAAAGTGATATGGGGCATGAACAAGCAATTTATTATCTTAGTCGAATGATAGTCGAAGCTGAACACAGGTATACTCCTGTAGAAAAGGAATGTCTGGCCTTGGTTTTTGCTGTCCAAAAGACAAGACATTATGTGACAGGACAGACTATTCATGTTATCTCCAGAATAAATCCCATTCGGGTATTAATGAGAAAACCGAGCATTCTTAACTCTAGGTTAGCTACCTGGGCGATGTTGTCCACTCCTTATGATATGGTTTATGTACCTCAAAAATTAGTGAAGGGTCAAGCATTAGCTGATTTCTTAGCTGCTCACCCTATACCTAAAACATCGAACCTATATGAGGACATTCCAGATAAAGTCGTGGATTACAACATGACTTTGAAGGATGACATCTGGCAATTATATTTTGATGGAGCATCACGGGTTGGACCTAAAGGTAATATTGTCTCTGGAGTAGGAATCGTCTTGGTTTCTCCTGATAAAATGGTCATATACCGTGCCTACTCTCTCAACGAGCCATGCTCTAACAATGTAGCAGAATATAATACTTTGCTGATTGGTCTCCAAGTAGCAAAATAATTGGATATTGAGTTCCTAGAAGCTTATGGAGATTCTCAACTAAATGTTAATCAAGTTAGAGGAACTTATGAAGTCAGAAATCCTGATCTCATCCCTTATCATCAAGTGGTAATTGAGTTGATCCTTTCATTCAAAGGATTCTTCATCGAATTCATGCCACGTTCTCAGAATGTGGAAGCTAATGCTCTTGCTAGCTTAGCTGCAGACTTGGCTGTTCCAATTCGAAGACAAAATACAATTATTTTGTTGGACCGAGACTTATTCTGTGTCAAGAATAATCTGTATATTGAACAGAGTTATACTATAGAGTCAAGTTCCCAGCAGAAGGATTAGAGAAGTCCATTCATTGATTATGCGGTTCATGGGATTTTACCCGAAGATCCAAAAGAAGCTGCATCAATCAAGAGACGATCATTTCGATTTTACTATGATTCGTCTTTACATATGTTATATCGTCGTTCATACGATGGACTCTTGTTGCGCTGTCTCTCAGAAAGTGAAGCTAAACAGACACTCCGTGAGGCTCATGATGGTGTCTGTGGTGCTCATCAACCAGGTCTGAAGTTACAAGATCGTATTCGAAGAATGGGGTATTATTGGCCTTCCATGATAGCAGATGCTGTGGATTATGCCAGAAGGTGTAAAGTATGTCAGATTCATGCTGACTTTATCCACCAACCTTCTGAATTTCTACATCCTACAACAGCTTCTTGGCCCTTCGAAGCTTGGGGTATGGATATCATTGGTCCGATTAACCCTCCTTTTGTTAAAGGACATCAATTTATATTGGCTATAACCGATTACTTTTCTAAGTGGACAGAAGCAGTTCCCCTTACTGAAGTAAAAACATCTAATGTGACCAGCTTCATCAAACACCATGTTATTTATCGTTTCCGGATTCCTCGACAGATAATTCATGACAATAGACCACAATTTGCCAGTCAGGCATTTTATCGGTTCTGTGATAAGAATCGAATTCAAAATCTGGCTTCTACAGCTTATAATCCAGCTGCTAATAGTTTAGCCGAAGCTTTCAACAAGACAATCATCAAACTTCTCAAAAAGTTTGTCTCTTGTAATAAACGTGATTGGAATAAGAAACTTGGAGAATGTTTATGGGCTTATCGAACAACAGTCCGAACTCCTACTAGTTTTACACTATTCTCACTGGTTTATGGACGTGAGGTTATCCTTCTATTGAAAATCCAGATTCCATCTCTTCGAATAGACATTGCTAATGAGCTAACTATAGAAAATAATGATCGCTTACGACTCCAAGAACTTGAAGGATTGGACGAGAAGCGTCTTCAAGCACAACAGCATATTGAGCTATATCAAGCCCGTATATCTCGAACTTTCAATCGTAAAGTTAAGAGAGGATATTCAAGGTTGGCGAATTGGTATTAGCTGTTCGAAGACAGATGGTGATGACTCACAAAAGCAAAAGGAAATTCCAAGCAAAATGGGAAGGCCCTTATGTAATCGAGACCGTATTTTCCAATGGCGCTTATCGATTATCCAAGCCCAATGGAGGTCTACTCATGATGCCGATCAATGGCAAATTTCTTAAGAAGTACTATGTATAAAAAAACAGAATGAAAATAAAATTTCTTTTATTATTATTTTTGTTCTGAACAAAGAATTAAGGACGAGGACCACTGCCTTCCTTATTAAATACATAGTCGACCAATGCATTGAAGGCATCGTTGCCTGAGTTCACAAAAAACTTGTAGGCAGCCATCCTCAGCGCCTCTTCTTCAGGAGTCTTCCCTGGTTCTACTAAGAAAGTGAGGATGTCTTGTGCTGGCTTGGGTGTAGAAGAGCTTTCGCCTGCTTCAGTTGGGCCTGACACAATTGGCTCAACGGAGCGCATCTCGATGACGTCCTCAACCTTCATGGAGACTTCATTCTTTTGCTGCACGTCCTTAGAAGACATTTTCAATAAAGGAATGGAAACAAGAATGAATCTTTACAAAGAGTTCTCATCTATTTATCGGAGAAAGCTATTAATGGATTGGTCTTAGAAATTGAAACAACTTGTCATTCCCGAAAAGACCTGTTCATTCATTAGGGCAGATTCATTCATTTAATTGTAGAATTGAATTGACCTTTCGTTTCCCAAAATAAACACTGGTTCATTCATTCTTTTATTGATATTGGCATATATCCTTAACGACATATGTTTTCTTATTCCCCAGCTACTAATGTTTGGTTAAGCTGATTATTTGTCTCTTTGGAGAGAAATTTTAATCTTCTATCTTATCAGTTGATTAAAAAGTTGGACTCATTATTTATCATGTTCATTTGACCTCTGAATAAATATTACATATGCTTGTATTTCCTATCTATCATGTTCATTTGACCTCTGAATCGATATTAATCTATTTTTCTTTGAGTTATTATGATCTGTCATGTCCATATTACCTCTGATAGTATTGTATACTTTAAACAAGAAAACGAGATTTTATTATCTATCATTTCCATATTACCTCTGGATAGATACAATTTATTGAATTTCGAAAACTTATCATGTCTATATTACCTCTGATAAGTACTTTCTATCTCATGCCTATTGTTTAATTACAAAATAAATGATAGGATCACAAAACAAATATTTTATTCATTTCTTGGATAAAATCAAAGGTTACAAAAGCTCCTTATTTTCCTAAGATGGAGCAGAAACATCTTGAAGTAATTTTTGCAGTTCTACCAGGCGCCTATCACGAGAGCTCAATACTTTCTTAGTCGCTTCATCATGTCGAGCTTCGGTAGTGCAAAGATTAGAAAGTCCAGCGAAGCTAATTATCAGATTATCTTTGGCTTCATCAAGGGTCTTGATAGTTGATTCGGCTCCGTAGGCCTGTTCTTCTAAAATAGAGCACTGAGCAAGGTGCTGATTCCTAGCAGCAATCATCTGTTCCCTCTCTGCCTTTAACCGAGCCAATTTAGCCTCAACTTCTTGGATTTTATCATTCTGCTGCTGAATCTCCTGGTTTAAGGTGTCATAGGCTGCTCTATGACCATCCAGCTCGGGCTGTATTCTAGCTAAAAAGGCTTTCTCTTTGGCAATCTTTATACTATAATCATGGAGAGCTTCATTATATTTTGTCTCCCGATCAAGATAATCAGCCGTTAAGGCGTCATACTCTTCTTGTATGAGACTTTCAACAGTCTCACTTAAAAACTTAAGGTACTCTCGGATGGGTTGTTCAAGACCCTCCATAATTTTCTCTAATGTTGCTGCTCTCCCCATATCATTGAACATAGCAACGTTCCTGATGGTAAGAGCCATAGACGCTTTCAAGCAGCTTTCATAACTGAGACCCTTATTCAGGACCATCTTGATTAGGGTTGCCAAAGTTTTATAAAAAGTTTCAGTATGAATCTCAACTAGGAGATTCATTTCTATGCTTGAACTTGGCGTCGCAGCAATATCTACTAGATCTCTTCTTTGGAGATTAGGAAAAGATGTTGTTGGTGTGACAACAGATTGAGATGAAGCAATTCTTGTTACTGTTATCACAGCCATTTGATCCCTAAGAGCTTCAGGGATAGTGTCTTCAAAATTTGTAGATGTAGTTGCTCTGATAGTAGGCTGAGATAAAGCCATTGTAGTTACTGCTATCATAGTCAACTGGTTTCCAGCAGCTTCGGAATCAATGTCTTCAATGTTAGTTACTCTACCCGTTTCTGGTGCTGAAACTACTAGAGTTTCAGTGGCGATGATGGGTACAGGTGGAATGATGGTGGTGGCAGCTGACTCAAGTTCAGGTATACTCTTCTCCGGAACTTCTATAAGATCAGTAGTAATAGCAGAGGGTGCTATCACAACATTCTCAGTTTCGGTTGGTAATTTGACTATGCTTCCATCATCTCCTTTGACTTCTGGCTGTTCATGCTCTGGAGGTACTTCAAGTTCTTCATCGAGGCCAGTTCCTCCCTCAACAGCTGCTTCATGGTTTGCAGTTGGTTTTTCTGTAGCTTGTTCTTTTTCTCGGTCATCAATACGAGAAGATAATTTGGGCTGAGCCTCTGCTTTAACCTCTGTTTCAACCTCTGCTTCAAGCTCTTTCTGTACTTCTGGTTGTTTATCTTCTGGTTGGATTACTTCTACTTCGTCTGAAGAAGAAGCCTCTTCATCAGATTCATCGTTTTCCTTATGGATATCTTCTTGAGGAGGAGGAGGAGCCACAGGCTTTGGTGCAATGATGGTATCTACAAAATGAACAAAATAAGTTAATATACAAAATCATGATACATAATTCCGTATAGGTTTTGCGTAGTACCTGGAATATGTGCGTGTTGTTCAAGGTATGAATCATAATCACCATCCCAGTCATCATCCTCAAAGTTGAGAGCCGGCTCGTCTGATGGGATACGGTCTCGATCAGCAATGTGTGCAGCAGTAGAATCCTCCGTAACTTGTACCTTTCGAGGCAAAGATAAATGGAGTGAGGAGCTAAGGCGTCCAGGAGATAAAATTTTTACAACTTCTGATGCTGCCGTTGGTTGAGGTGTTGAAGACCCTTCTCCCGGATGGACTAAAGGGGAAGCAACAAATTGGTCCTCTTCGATCGAGATGTCATCTTCTGGAATAAAGGCTTTGGGTTTGGAAGGCCCTTTAGTAGTAGTCTTCTTCTTCTTCTCAGGAGACTTCACTGGAAGAGTGGTAGTTGTAGTCTGCTTTCGTTTGCGGGTTTTTCCAATAACTATTGGTCCCGCGGCTATCTCCCCAGCTCCTCTAGGAATTACTGCCAGAAATTAATCTATAGCAGAAGTATTGTCTGGTACGTCAGGAGTTATTCTGATGGGTTCTTCAACATTTTCCTCCTGGGCCCATCGCAGACTTCCTTGCATGCTATAACCGTCTTCGAATGAGCAAATGGATGTATAAAAACGAGCATACGAGTGAAGTATACGTAGCTCAGTTGTACTAGTGGCTATAGATATGGTGAATCTAGCACCAGTATATGCAGTGCTGAAATATCTTCATGCTCGTGCACCGTCAATCAGCTTTCCATAATGATAGAAGCTGGTGGAAGGATTGCCAACGTGAAGTTAGTCATATCCAAACTGGCGAACGAACCTACTTGGTAGGTAGGGCTCAAATGCGCAGTAATCTTCATTCCTGTACATCAGATGGGAGGGTCTGATGTACGCCAGCCATCGAAATACAGATCTTGGCAATAAAGCTGATTTATCTACTCTATCTTTAAATTGTACGCCAAGGCAGTCGGCTGGAACTGGTGGCCTTGTGCAGAAGAAGTTCCAGCTGTGAGAGTAATTTAATGCTGCTCGGTTGTCCGCCACCGTTGTAGCTCTCCATGTGGATTTGCTAAATTTTTGGAGGAAAATCCTCGCTTCATCCTCAGGGGCAGCAAATTGCAATTGTGGTGTAGTAACCAACCCATCAGATAGGTGTAGGATAGCTCCACCCTTGGAAAATTATCTCGATGAGGAGCATTATTAATCAGCTCTTCACCGAAAGTCCGTAGACCTGCATTTATTCGGCATACTATTGCCGACAGCAGGTTGATTCTGTTTTTGAATACTAAACGTACCGCTGGCCACAATACGTTGCGATGAATCCTGTCCATGGTACTAATCCCTGGCACGACCCATCTTCGTAGCCATAAGGATAGAAAGCCTGCCAGCAAGGCCTTCTTTGACATTTTCTGACTATCCTGCCTCAGGTAGCTTAAAGTCTCTGTCCCCGCAGGGATGTCTCCGGTTTTGGTAGACAGATATTGGTCGCGAGCTTTCTGTGAAGCCATCAACTCTTGGATTACATATGCAGGAATTATTGAGCAAGGTTTAATGGTTTGAGTTTTCTCTTCTCGAAACCTGCTCTTCTCATTCTTGGACACTCTATTTTCATGATAAAATAGATAGGTTGTCCATTTGGTTATGTATGCCAAATATGACCCAGTTTCGTACATACTGGTACAAATTAGATAATGGCACATAAGTTCTTCATAGACTTGCACCAGTTCAGGGCTCTTCTCTCAAACTTCTGCTAATTCCCGATTGGAAGGAATGTATTCTTTATAAGAAAATTCGCCCATCGGCAGCTTCGAAATGAATTGCATCTCATGCAAAGCAAGGCCCATTTCGCCGTGTGGAGTTGCAAAAGTTCCTGTCGAACTCATATATAATTCCAGTAAAGCTAGGAATAATTTGCTATTCGGTGGAATGCCATAACTGGTAGAGGCCACCGCTTCATACAGGCCAATATCGTCTAATTCTGTTTTAAAATGCTTCATGACCCAATTACTGATCTGAATCCAGTTACTACTGTAAGGGGTTAGCCACCCTGTCAGCCTTGGGTTGGTTTGAGGATATAAGACTCCTTCCCTTAGAAATTTATTTATGAACATGAGAATTTGTACCGGCTGGATGAGAAGTGAGTCCTCACTCGGTGTAAACCCTATCAATAGACCAGAAAATGGAATGACACCACCACAGGGAGTGCTAATGTGATAACCCATGTCATTTGCTCTCTCTCTTCTGAAAATGATCCTACCCGGTCTACCATAGCTATTGGGAGTCAAATTCCATAGCATTTGACGGTGATGGCTAGCATGGAAGAAAGCAGATAAAGGGTAATCCCTGTCCATGTCAGGGAGATACATCACCCTTTCTCCAGATCTAAATGCCCAAGCCTCCTTTTTGGGATGAGTTTGCGATTTAAAATCTATCCCGAATAAGAAAGCTGGCTTTAAGAATTGTTGATTGTCCAGTGACACCAGCACTTCCCCGTCGATCATGGATAATAGCATCCTATCTCCTTGGGCAGATATCAGCTGTGCTCTCGCTGCAGGGTATTCGGGGTTGGATTGAGGAAATTTGACATGAGATAAATCCTCCAGATAGTTCGAGCCCACCATGCCCGCTGATGAGCCAAAAAGTTCTTCAAGAGGATGAGCTTGTAAATCCACTGACAAAAGAAAAAAAAGATCAAGTTAGTGAGAAATCTAATTTGAAGTTTTATGAGTAAATATATTGACTTTTACGCTTACTAAAATTGATTAAAAATTTTAAAGTGTAAAAAAAAGTCTTTGTTTTACAAAGTTTTTTTATTTTTACGCTAGCACATACTAAAGTGAGCATATTTGAAAATTTTACGCTGGCATGAATAGACATGAGCGTAATTCGAATTTTACGCTGACACGTATAACATGGGCGTATTTTTTTTACGCTGACACGTACAACGTGGGCGTATTTTGTTATTTCAGTTTCTACGCTAACACGAATGACGTGGGCTTGAAATCTGAAAGTTCGGGTTGTCTTCTTCTTCTCCGATGAATGTTCCGGCCAAAAGATAGGGTTTTACCCTTCATAGGTGGAGCTACGACGGGATTGGGTTGTCGGAGTGGTGTCGATGACCGAATGGGAGTTTGTTCACGGTCGGCCGATGAAGAGTCAACGGCGGGTTTTTTCCTCTTGTTGCCGGCAGCGGTTTTCTTGGGAGCCATCGAGTTAAAGAGAGGGACATTTTGAAGAAAGGGGGACAAAGAGATTCGGGATTGCAAAGAGACAAGTAAAGTCCTTATCGAACTCGAAAAGCTCTATTTATAGAGATTTTTGAATCGGTTCAATTTCCCTATTTTTACGCCGATTGTTGGAAATCCCTATTTTTACGCCGACTGTTGGATATCCCTATTTTTACACGAATGACCGCTGGATATCCCAAATTTTACGCTGACTGGTCAAAACCCGAATTTTACGCTTCTGTTCAAAGTATTTCAAATTTTGAAAATATTTGAAAACTTTGAAGGGGGTCTTATAGGAGCGTAAAAAGTGCTTCATAGACTGAGTCAAAGAGATAGAGCTTTACACTCAAAATGAGCTGTTTTACGCCAACTACTTTACGCCAGGGACAGATCAGCTACTTTACGCCAGGGACAGGTCAGCTACTTTACGCCAGGGACAGGTCAGCTACTTTACGCCAAGGACAGGTTGTCAAATCATGCATTTAATGTAAAGTGATAATGGGTCTGACATAAAGATCTACTGACAGCGTATAACACAGAATTCAAAGGGATTTGTTTTACACAGAAACCAATATTATCGTTTAGTACGTGGACTGAGCTATTTTACGCTCACAAGATGGCTTCTTTTACGTATGAATACTATATGAGCTTTTTACGCTCAAAGTTGACGTGTGCATAAAGTTTATTTGGGCTACTTTTATGCTCAAGGTTGTTTTATCAACCACTTTACGCGAGAAGTCCATTTTAGGGCTATTTTACGCCTAGTATACTACTTTACGCTCACAGTATATTTGGGTTATTTTTACGCCCGATCCTTCCTGACTACTTTGGAACGTGGTTTGCCTACGTGGCTTTCATGCCACATATATTGAAGAAAGTGTGTACGTGCATCCTATTCTTATTGAGATAATGGGACACATGTCAACGTCTGTAGAGGATGACTTCAGTTATGGGTGGTAGTTACTAGCGTAAAGACAGGACTTTGCTGAGTTTTACGCACAAAAAGCCAAGTCTATAAATAGACTTATTTTTTTATATGAGACATATAGGAAGAGACAAAGGAGAATACATAGAGATCAGAGCCCAGAAACTTTGATTTTCCAGAGCATTCTTCTTCAACCTTTCTTCCAGAACAGTGTGAAGCAAAGCAGGAAAGCATTCGACCTAGCCATCAGTGCCCAAGTGCGTCGATACCTTTCTGGTGACTTAGTTCTTCCAGTTGTTCATCTTCTAGCAGTAATCTTCATCATCATCGTATGGTCCAAGGAACAAAGTGATCGCCTTCAGATCAGACTTCCATAGCAATACTTTTTAGATCAATTTGTACTTTTTTGTACTCTTTCAAGTTTTATTTTCAAAAGCCGATTTTCAGGCATTTTGTTAAGTGAAACAATATGTACAGAACATAGATAATTTATACTAATGTATGCTAGAATGAATCTTGGGTTGTGTTCTGAGCCATCCGTTTTCACACTTGGTAAAAAATCAAATTTTTTTGTACTTTATCTGCTTTCAAAAATGTACTCAAATTACATGATGGTTCCTTTAGTTAGCTTGCTTATGTTACAATTATATTATTTGTGAATATCGATCTTACCAGATGGCACCCATGACCCGAGGAGCGACACGTCGTTTGAGGGAAATAGTGAATGCTGAGGTGGCTCCTCCTACAGTTAAGGAGGAAGTGGCACCGGTAGCTAGTGAGACCGGGAGTTCTATTCATCCAGCACCGGTAGCTAGTGAGACCCGGAGTTCTATTCATACAGTACTTGTAAGGGACTATATCTCTCCTCACGCCAAAGATCTCGCTTATTCGAGGTGGTTGCGTGATCGTATCACTGAGCATTTGCGTGAGCTGCGTGGTTCTCATTAGCTATTAGTACTTATTTGTATTGGACTATTTGTATTGGGTTGTTTTTGTATTAGACTATTTGTATTGGACTACATATATGAATTAGTACTATGTCAATCTCTAGATTGTATTGGACTACGACATGGTGATCAGGACATAGTCCCTGCAGCCATTCGACTAGCGAGGCAAAAACTATGTATCCGTAGATAAAGTTGACTGTCCTACGACCCTCACTCCTCTGTACTTCCTCCGGGTCATGCCGCCGGCTGTGCTGCTCCCCCCTCCTCTTCCTGCCCACTTCTTCTCCCCGACTCTACACTTGAGGTGGATTTTATATGTGGATGAGAGAGTCAAATAAGAAGAAGGGAAGTAGGAAGGAGCAGATGGGTCCAGAGCCATGGTGGAGGAGAGAAGAAGGAAGATGCTTGATCAGAACTTGAGGTGGAAAAGTTATGACGTTGATAGCATGAGAGAGGGAGAAGGTGAATGAAGGGAGGGAAGTGGCTGCATGCCTTTGGCTCACTCGAACGGTATTTGTCCTCTGACCCCATCCCTCGGCAATGATGATATGACAACCTATCACTATATCTTATATAGTAGTAGATGATGTCTTAGTATTACATTATGTGAGTTCATCTTGATTCTGTTACATTCTTCAGATACTAGATACGATAAGAACATATACTACACCATATGTACAGAACATAGATGATTCACACTAATGTATGCTAGAATGAATTTTGGGTTGTGTTCTGAGCCATTCGTTCCCATACTTGGCAATTAAGCATGTGAAATAGAACTGATTATGTTTAGTTTGTCTTATGATACAGATTTTCACATCCAAATTGAAATGGATCATTACTTCATTGATCGTACATGGATGTACTAGCGGATCAACCTCCTGGACCGTAGGTACTTATAAGTATTGATCGTATCGGATTAGTATCGATCTATCATTTTGGTATGGGCCGTATCGGTTGGTATTGGTCTTAGCAAATGGGTATCGTCCTATCCGATATGTATCGGCCGTATAGCTAAAATTCATATTGGCCTTATCGATTTGGTATCAGTCATATCCGATAGGTATCGGCCGTGTTGGATTAGTATAGACCATTTCAGATTAGTATCGTAGAAGGTTTAGTAACAACTGTACTTGGATTTCTCTCTTCTAGAGCTAGATTACCATTGCAAGAGAGTCACGAGAGCGTAGCTGGCCAGTTACAGAATATACATACTTTCTTTTCAATCTCGCTTTTTTTGATGGAAAAGGAAGCATGTATGTTACTGTAACTGGCCAATCACGATCTGGTGACTCTCTTGCAATGGTATTCTAGCTCGAGAAGAGAGAAATCTAAGTACAGTTGTTACTAAATCTTTTACGATACTAATCCGAAATGGTCTATACTAATCCAACACGGCCGATACCTATCGGATATGACCGATACCAAATCGATGAGGCCAATATGAATTCTAGCTATACGGCCGATACATGTACATATCGGATATAGGATGATACCAATTTGTTAAGGCCAATACCAATCTGATACGTCCTATACCAAACCGATATACCGATACTAATCTAATACATTAGATACTAAGTACATCCGGCCTATACCAGCGGATCCACCAATTACTGCACGATAGGCCCAACGACTCCAGTTATATCCGGTTATTGGTGAGTACATGATTACATAGTAATTTTGTTAGTTTTGTGATACAGATTTTTACTCTCTCATGCTACCAACGTCATAACTTTTCCAGTGCTGCTTCCTCTAATGATGATGAACACAAAAAACCAACGTCACAACTTTTATAATTTGAGTAAATTTCTTTACCCTATATGAAAATTTTTGTTGTCAGAAAGATGGCTCCTAGGACTCGCCGAGGTGGTGCTGCTAGTCGAGGAAGGGGCCGAGGCAAGAAACCCTTAGAGGTCGACACGGAGGAAGTCCCGTTGTCAAACAAGAGCTGGTGACTGTTAAGGAGGAGGTGTTACCAAAGGTCAAGGTCAAGGAAGAACCGATGACCATCAGGGAAGAGATTGCTCCCAAGGTTGAAGTTAAGAAGGAGCCACCGTCATAGAGTAGTAGCATCGGGACCGACACTCCTGTCCCTACAGAAGACCTCAACCAGATTGAGCCTTCGTATGCAAAGTGGCTGATAGAATGGTACATGTCTCAACGCAAATGATTCCTGGCTGTGAGGATTCATCGTCTGACTTGCGGTCTTTGCTGAGGCCAAAGTCGATTTTCCTATGTGTTTTAGAATTTTGGAATATTTATGGAAATTTTGGAATATTTGTGGGAATTTTGGAATATTTGTGCTATGATCAAATTATAACGACGGATATTAGGTTACTCTTCAGGATAATTGATGTCTATTTTATATTAATTTGGTTTGGTCTATATGCTTCTTGGATAATTGGTGTGCATTAAATTCGTATGTGCATATTTGGTCTATGTGATTTTTGGATAATTTGTGTGTATTATATATTTGGTCTATGTGATTGTTGGATAATTGGTGTGCATTATATATTAGTATGTATATTTTTGCGAACAGGGAAAGTGCTGCAATTTTTTTTCAAAAAAATCTCATTTAGCGACGGACTAGTGACCGGTTAGCGACGGATATTTCCAGTTTCTGACTACTGTTCGACCGCATATCCGTCGCTAACTGGAGATTTGAAAATGTTTCCAGGTAGCGACGGGTGGTCGACGGAATATCTGTCGGCAACGTTCTGGTGGTATATAGTTCGACGTAATGGCGACGACGTATCCGTCGCCATGGTTCTGGAAATACCAAGCATTTCCAGAACATGGACGACAGATAATCCGTCAGTATTCCGTCGCTAACCCGTCCTTTGTTAGCGACGGTGATCGACGGAATAGCGATGACTCATCCGTCGCCATGATTCTGGAAATGCCAAGCATTTCCAGAACATGGTCGACGGATAATCCGTCAGTATGTTGTCGCTAATCCGTCCTTTGTTAGCGACGGCGATCGACGAAATAGCGACGGAACGATACATTCTGATACGCTATTACGAAGGTTTACCGACGGACCACTACGTCGCTAGCGTCTACACAGTTCAGTATTTAATACTTAAAATGGACAAAAGCCCGTCGGAAAGTCGTCGCTAATGCTTCGTATTGTGAAGTCGAAAAGCCGTCGCTATTCTGCCGCTTGACGACTACATAGCGACGGACCGTTATTAGCGACGAGCTGATTGCCAACGGATTATTTTGGCCAAGACCCGTCAGTGATCGATCGCTAATACAAATTCCCGACGGACGGGCGACGGATCTGGCCGTCGCTAAATCGACAAATTTTGGTAGTACATGTCTAGGACATAAATACCCGATTTTCTACGGTCAGGGATTCATACTGAATCTGACTAGGATAATGACTAGATTGCTCAATAGTTCATGAAGAGATTTCTCAGCTACAAGTAGTCCCGTTATCTGGGCGCTTTAATTGGAATTATAGCCTACCGTCGAGTAGGACACATTTCCAGCACACTGTCATGTGTTGCACCCCCAAGTCAACTAAAACAACTCTCTCAACTTGCCACTGGATAACCTGGATTAAGTCTGCAGGGTTTGTGGCTGTTGGAACATCTCAATGCATCGTGTAGTAATTAGGCTTGTGATAACCCTAGTTAGTTAAAGTATCAAGCCGTACTCATTTTTTGGCCGTGATTGATGGATGAAGTCCCGTCTAGTCTTGTCTAGACAAGGCCAGTACATGGTTACTTTAGCACGTTACTGTTTATGCCTTGCTTTAACGATAATTGGTTAGAGATTAAGTTCTGTTTAGGTGAAGGGTTACAACTCCGGTCCTTGTTTGGTTTACGGGTTGTAACTTGGTTACCAGAATAGTCCTTTAGTTATCTTATTATTTATCACCCTATTTTTTCTAACTCATGTCTTTCGTTATTATTTATGTCCTTTTGTGCTAATATGCTGGTTTTAGTTCTTAAGTGAAGCCTCCCTTGTGGCACTTGCTCTTTCTGGGGTCTGACCCAGCTGGTTTTGTATGGCCGAATTTTAGAGTAGCACCTGAGGATCTCTCAGCCTTTCAGCCAGATGGTGAACACTAGACGCAACCCTGACAACGAGTGGGTTTTATTTTGTTCTCCCACTCTGTTGTAAATTATTCTTTTGAGGCATTTAGCCACCTAGCAAGTGTTAGCTCGTGTTGAATTTACATTCATGTCTGCCTAAGGGCTATAACGTGATTGACAAATTCTAGGGTTGATCATGTATGACTTAAACTCTTGCTAGTCTTCGCATTTTGTATGACTAGCTTCATGATCATCTGAATATGTAATGTTTGGGACGCTTTACTTTGTATGTCTAATGATCACTACAAGAAAAGAGGTCTTTCCCGACGTTTATTCCTCCGACATTTTTGTAAACGTCGGCTACGTTAGCATATAACGACGGTCATGACCGGCATTTGTCTTTAAACGTCGCACAATATACTAACGTTTGGAAACAAACGTTGATAATTACCTGCGTTTGCCCTTAAACATCGAGCAATATACCAACGTTTTTAAACAAAGGTTGACAATTACCTGCGTTTGTCTTTAAACGTTGAGAAATATAACAATATTTTTAAAACAAACATTGATAATTACTTGCGTTTTTCTTTAAACGTCGAGCAATATACCAACGTTTGACAATTACCTGCGTTTGTCTTTAAACGTCGAGAAATATACCAACATTTTAAAAACGAACATTGATAATTACATGCGTTTTTCTTTAAACGTCGAGCAATATACCAACGTTTTGTGAAGCATGTCGCATATTTGGAAACCCTTTTCGACATTTCTTTGACATTTTTTTGGGCATTTACACTTATTTGACGTGTGAAGGAATTTTTTTTTCTAATCCTACATAAATTAGGCAAATTTTGTTTATGGAAATTAAGGTGAACCATTGACTAAATTAAAAAGTCTACTTTATACATGGAAATATGTTGGGATATATATATATATATATATATATATATATATATATATATATATATATATATATACACTACAAGAAATTACATTTTTAGCAACATGTTTTAGCGACATAAGGCCTTTTATGTCTCTAAAAGCTTTTTTTTTTTTACATGTATTGGCGACATGAGTTATAATATATCGCAGAATCCACATAAATTTTATGGGAGGGAAACAAAATACTTGTCCCGCCAAAAATCCTATACATACTGCAACATCCACATGTCGCAAAAAGATACTATATATTTTGCGACATGTGGTACATGTCGTAGAAAGATACTATATGTTCTGCGACATGTGGTATATGTCGCTGAAAGATACTATATTTTCGGCGACATGAATGAAATATGTCGCAGAAATACACAATATGTTCGACGACATGAACCTATGTAGGAAAATACATTTTTATAATTTGTTAATTGAATAATAACCTAAAAATATATGAAACAAAATCCTTTAAATTAACCCGAACGGGTTCTCTCTCTCTCGCTGGGTTATTTCGCGCCGACGGGTTCTTTCTCTCTCTCGCTAGATTATTTCGCGCCGACGAGTTCTCTCTCTTGCTAGATTATTTCGTGCCGACGAGTTCTCTCTCTGGCTTCTCTCATTCTAGCTTCTCTCATCTCATCTTCAGAAGTGATAATCAAGGTTTGATTTTGATATCCATATTTGATTTTGTTCCACTACACCCAAACATGTCATTTGTATCACATAATTTTTTTTCTATTCATAATGGTTATTATTGTTATAAAATTAGTCACCGGTATTTACCATGACAAAAATTGTATAAGCATACTAAAACTATAATTTTATATTTCTTTTATTTTTATAATTAAAATAACTATTATCAATTACTTAAAATAAAAATAAAAAATAAAGTCAGGGAAGCAAAGAAATTCTACAATTCCCTTCCCCCAGGTTTTCGTTTCTCCCATGTTTTCGATTAGCACCAACACCTCCTTCCTAAACCTCGCTCATCTTCCTTTCTCCCACTCCTCCCTCCTTCTCTCTCTCTCTGTCGGGCAGGGGAGCACCACCACCCTTACTCATTTTTTCTTCAACCTCCACCACCATTACCACCGATGGAACGTCGAGAACTACCTCCGCCCCGACGACGCCGTCATCCTCCTCCACGTCCGTCCTACCTATGTCCTCTACATAGCTGAATAGGGCTCCATCGACCTCTTCCTAAACCCTAGCTCTACCACCGATGAGGAGTCGCAACAGAAGCTTGAGAACGACTTCGAATCATGGTAATATTAACTTTTTTCCCTAATTTTCCTCTTCGATTCTCGTTGTTAGAGTCAAAATTAGGGTTATTCTGTTCGAATTATGATTTGATTCGGTTGTTCTTGTAAGATTTCTCGATGTCTATGTAAGATCGAAGGTTATGTTTGAAATTTCTCAACTTATACTGCTGCCTAATCATGAAATTGAAGATATGTCAGAGTCCATCTTCTTACCAAGTGTGATTTAGTTTAAATTTGGTGCAAGGATCAGACATGTAGATTTAAGCTTGTGGTCAAATGGAGCATAGGATGGATATGGTCCAACTACCAGACATTGTCTTTTCTCCATTACACCAAAATTTATCTCGGTGGAGAGATCACATGGAGTTGATGGTATCAGACGACTGTCGTTGTGGGTACTGTACTATATTTTTGTTTGCAATTATGTCATTCGTAGGGTCTTTTGTTTAAAATGGTAGAATTTGATAATGTGGTTTGATGATGTTGTTATCGCATTATGAGTTTCGATTGGCCTTGTTTAAGACTCCAAGCGACGATAATCTTTTTTCTTGACAGAGTAAGAGGCATTGTAACATATTTTTTTTCTTGAGTTATGTCAATGTGTGTGTTGATGAATGGTGGATGATTATTATTATTATCAAACATCTTGTCAATAACATATATTTTGCTTCATTACCTAATTAATTCAAATTTTATGTAACTGGGACTGGAACAATAGTGCCATAGTTGGTTACTGTGAATTAGAAAATTGAGAATTAAATCAATTCTTGGCATTTGATTCCAATTCCACGTGGAATCTTAGTTCCGCAAATCTGGAACCCACGTTCACCAAGATAGTCCTACTACTATCACTTTATATAAATGATGTCATTGGACCTGATTTATAACGTAACTATTATGATAATTTATCAGTTTATTAATGGACATCAACTTGCAATATGTATCATGTATTGATTTGCTTGTGTATTGTATCGTGTATATTATATATTATGAATAATAACAATAGGAGTTTGTCTATGCTTCTAAATCCATATAGAAAAAAAAGTTGAATTTTCTAGTATTTTTATTTGGTATTCATATTTCATCTTTTGTAATGTCTTGAAGACAATATTAGTTAACTGGAATGGTGCGTCAAATGCAGAATATTTTTTTTTCAATCTATCCTCCTTTTGTAGGTTTTTGATCTGTTTGATGAAAAGCAAAATGGCGTTATTGAATTTGAGGAGTTTATTTATGCTCTTAGTGCCTTTCATCAATATGCTCTTATTGAGGACAAGATTGACTGAAAGGGCTTAATATTCGTCTACTTCATATGGCAATACTTTATAGCAGAGTAATTACTCTTTTTTTTCTGAACTTCCTACAATTGCATTCAGGTTATACGATTTGAGACAAACTGGGTATATTGAAAGAGAGGAACTGAGTTTGTGATGTTTCTTTCATTCTATCTTGATTTTTCTAGAATTGATACATGTGGTGTGTGTGATGGTTGTTGTTGTAGGTGCTGAACGTCACTGCTTTCAGTACTTGGATGCTCTAAGAAAGCTGGAGAAATGAATTCACTTGTAAGCAACTGAACTTTGACATTGTTCTTGCATTTTTGAAATATCTTGCATTTGATAATCTATTCCTTACCCACGCCAACAACACTGGTACGAGTGTCAGCTGTCCTGACCAATGGATCCTATATGCTAAATCTTGATTGTGATCATTACATAAATAGTAGCAAGGCATTGAGGGAAGCTATGTGTTTTCTTATGTATCCAAATCTTGGGAGTTTGTTATGTGCAGTTTCCACAGAGGGTTGACAGTATTTATAGGAACGATCGCCACGCCAACCGTAATATTGTATTCTTTGATTTAAGTAAATTTCTTCTGGTTCATCTGTTATCTAATATGAGATGCCATACATTTCAATATTCATTGTGTCTCTATTTATCATGTAGCAGTTTCCATTCTTCTTATGATATCAGTCCCTTAGGTATCATACACATACAATATATAGACATGACACATACATATACGTATAAACTAACATTGTATATATCACACACACATACAGATATATATCACATTAGTATTGTGATGGATTGGAGAGTATCCGAGTATGTAAAGGATGAAAATTGAGGTCTAAGAATATTGATATGTTGTATTTGTATTTGAAAAAGATCCACATCATGTGGTCAGCAAAATATCATTTGATATAAAATTTGATATTTTACTGACCAACATATCAACAATGCTAAAATACATCATATTAATATAAAATATTTTACATCATATTTTGGTGCCTCCTTGCATTCTATAATATTTTACATTGCCCACATCATATTAATATAGTATATTTTACATCATATTTTGGTGCCTCCTTACATATTTTACTGACCACATTTGACTATATTTTGGTGCCTCCTTACATTTTACTGACCAACATATTTATGCAAATACATCATATTTTATTGACCAACATATCAATAATGCTAAAATTTGACCATATTTTACTAAGTAGTATGTGCAGTTTTGATGTGTGTCTTCCCTGTACTACTGTTGTGTATGTACATTTGTCCATGTTTGGTTTGCGGAATTAGAAATTTGGGAAGGAAATTCATTCATTTTTTGTGTTTAGATGCATGAAATTAATGAGTGAGGATTCATTTTTCCAGTGAAGAATTGATTTCCTTTCCTTTTCGTGAACCAGCCGTGGACCAAAATGTTGCAACTTCCACTTCACAATTTCGCCCAACTAGTCCTTTTCTTGCTTATGTTGTTGTTTGATAGTCTCTCTCCACATTTTCCTCGTTTTTGGTTACTTATTTTTGTTCTCGTGTCCACTAATTCAGCATATTATGGCTGTGAAGAGGGTGAGCAAGAACTAATTAGTATATGAGAAGGTCAACTCGCACTGTAAATCTTAGAAAACATTCATTTTTGACTTGTATGTCCTAATTTTAATAGATCTCTTTTCTTTTTTTACAGGTTCTCTACATGGTTAATTCACTTATGTGTGTTGATGAAGATTGTCTAATTGTTTTAGTTTGGATAAAGTAGTATTTGGGAGGATGAGTAAAGATATGTAGACTTTTGACACAAACAATATTTTGATTTACAATGATTTTATATTAATATTTTAGATGATTATTTGGTTGTGGATGCATTTACATATTCGTGATGACATGTAAAATTTTATATCAAAGGATATTTGTGCACATCTATATCATGTGATTGTGGATGATATTTTTGACAAATTTTGTAACAAATCCCAATGGTTAGGAAAAATGTTGGAAAAGTAGTTAAACGTGTTTATTAAATTGTCACATATGAGCACAAATTCCAACATTTTGGTAAAACATTGGGAAAACGTTAGAAAAGTAGTTAAATTTACGACGTGCTTGGTAAAACGTTGGGAAAGTAGCATCAAAAAATACCAATCCCAACGTATTTGGAAAACGTTAGGAAAATAAAACCCAATAGTTTTTGAAAAAGGTTGGCAATACAAAACCTAACGTTTGTTTAAAATGGTTAGGAAATCAAAATTCGACGTTTTTAGGAAAAGGTTGGAAAAACTCATCGTTTCAAAAAACGTTGGAAAGTTCTGTTTTGCGACGTTTTTGTGAGAAACTGTTGGAAATATGGTAACCATTATAGAACAATGAATGGCGTTTATAAACGTCGTTGCAAACGTCGTCTAAACCCTATGCCAACGTTTTGAGTAAATGTCGTAAATTGCCAACTAGAGCAACGAAGACGTTTGCAAAAACCGTTGAACAAATGTCGGTAACGCCTATGCCAATATTTTGCACAGTTTTGCCAACGTTAATAAAACGTTGGAAAAAATCATTTTTTATGTAGTGGATGTACCATCTTGTTACATTTACTTGCTTGCTTGAGATTGAGATACTAGGTTTATACTTGACCATAAGAGACTATTGGCTTGTAGATAAACCCTTATACATCTAGACAACCGTGATTGTATGGCGAGGTGGGATTCACTTCAAAGTATGTAGCTGGCAGTGTCTGTCCCTCGCTCTCCAGTATTATGGTTCTGGGGTGTGACACTGTTCCAAGTTCATCATTCTTCAAGTGTAACTAAGTCTTGTAGAGAATGCAACACTTCTTTCCTCTCGTCAGTACAAGTGAGCCTTTGGTAAGCTTCCAACATCCTTTACCAAAGTTGTTTGTGAATCCTTTTTCATCAAGTTTGCCGGTGGAGAGAAGATTTCGAACACAAATCTAACATCTTTTAGCATCATCTTTATTCCAAGGTTAGTGGTAAAACAAATATTTCCAATGCCAAGAATTTGAAAAGAGTTTTTGTTACCCATTTTTAGCGTTCCAAGGTTACCTTCACGAAGCGAAGTGAAGTAGTCCTTTCGGGGAGTAGCATGGTAGGAGGCGCCAAAATCAATCACCCATTCCGAGCCTTGGCGAGTGAGATTTGCACATTCTTCACATGCCGAGAAAAGCACAATTTCATTATCACTGACAACGGCTACACTTTCATTTATTTCTTGTTTTTCATTGGTCCTCTCTTCCTTTTGTTCTCGCTTGAACTTACGGCATTTTTGTTTTATGTGTCCACTCTTACCGCAGTGATAGCAATGATGTCCTTCCTAACCTTTAACTTTTCTCTAGACTTTTCTCGGTTCTGAGACTTTCGACTTTTGGTCCTCCCTCTATTCTCGATAACAAGAGCAGATTGGGAGGATCCAGATGACTTTTTTCGAATTTCTTCATTCAAAAACCTGCTTGTACCTTGGTTCATGGATACAATTTTGTCAAGTGCGGATTTACTAAGAAACACCACCAAATTCTTCTAACTATCCGGCAACCTGCTAAGCAAATGAAGGGCTTGAAGCTCGTCGTCCAACACCATCTTCATGGATGCAAGCTGATTCACAATACTTTGAACTTTATTTAGTTGTTCAAATATATAGTCACCTTCCTTAAACTTGAGATTGACAAGCTTCCGAATCAGAAAAGCTTTATTATCGACGGTCTTCCTCATATAGGGATCTTCAAGTTTCTTCCACAAGTTGTTCGCCGAAATCTCATTTGATGGAATAAAGTGTCATCCACCCATTGTCGAATGGTGCCAATAGTCTTCCGGTCGAGCTTCTTCCATTCTTCCGCCTTCATGGACTCTGGCTTGGAAGATTCACCTTCAACCGGTGCGTAGAGATCGTTGCAATAAAGAAGGTATCATCTTCGTCTTCTGTATCATCCAATTACGGCCATTCAAGCTGATCATTCAAATACTGCCGATGGGAGTCTCCATCTCCACACATGAAGCTTAGCAACATGTGCTCTGATACCACTATTGAGAAAAAAAATAAGACCTTTCCCTCCTCCTCGGTTCTCTGTTCGGGACCTCCCGGCGTTATCCGGGTCGCGTCCCCGCCTCATCCCCTCCTCTACGTCCTCTTCCTCCAGTCATGACTTCCGGCTCCTTCCCTCCTCCTCACAGTCGGCCTGGTGTCGCTGGGTTGGTTGCTCCCTGGACTGCCGACCAGCTCCGCCTGGTCGGAGCTCCTCCCCCTGCCGTCCCTGCTGTGGCGCCCCCGCTCTCTTGGCCACGTCGGGCGTCTCCCCCTCCAGTCTCGCCTTCGTAATCGGCTTTCCCCGTCTCCACTGTTTCCTCCATTCTCTTTTTCAAAATTCAAAATCTCCTCTTTCCCGTCCTGTCCACCCTCTTCCCTCAGGGGCGCAGACGCTTGCTAGCATTGCGCCCTCCTATGCGCCCCTCCCATCCGCGCTCGCATGCGCCATTCGGGTCAGCCACCCCTTGAGCGTGCATGATACTTACTCTCCCTCTTCCGTAGATCCTGCTATGCGCCCAATGCCCTTTTGCGCGTATAGCAGCGGCACTCATCACCCCCACCCCGTTTCCTCCATTGTGCCTACCACCATCTTCTCCCGCTCACCCCTTATGCACCCACGCTCTCGCTCGCTTCCTATGCGCCCCCAATATAGCTCCCTATGCGCCCTCTACAAGCTCTCCTATGCGCCCACCCCATGTGGCCCCTCAGGCCCCCCATCCTCTTGCAGCTCCCCTTAGCTGGCCTCCCCCAGCCAAACAGCTTCCCCCCTCAGGCCATTATGCTCTCCCCTGGCGAGGGGCACCATCCTCAACTCTGGGTTCTCAGGCAGGCTCCTCCACGTTAGCTGACATAGTCAGACCCGACCGATTGGCCCATAATCAACCAATCCTCCAAGATGTCTTCCTTCCCGAGATCGACTACCCTACTCCAGCGGAAGGTCAATCGCTATCGATTCCGTTCTTCTACGCTATCCTGGAGACACTTTACGAGAGATTCTCCTCTACGTTTGTGTTGAGATTCCCCTCGGGATGTCCCAAGCTGGCCAGAGTTCAGGAAGAAGTAGCCAAATGGAGCCTGACAGCGGAGTATCACGTGGCTCCCCTGGACCCTAAAAACATTCTTCTCCACTTATATTCGGCCATAGATCAAAAGATTGTCCAGTCCCGGGGACTTAACAAAATAGACTCCAAAATCATGACAGTGGTCAGATGGTCCCAGAATCTTAACCCCATTGAGGATTCACCCATTGTGTCCGCATGGGTCACCCTCCCCAACCCACTACTGATATGTTTCATACCAGCAGCTATGAAAAGGATTGTCAACTCCTTCGGCACCTTCGTTGCAATGGCAGAAGAATCAAGAAATCTGACCAGAGCTAATTATGCTAAAGTCTGTATGGAGCTAGACGTCTCCAAAGAACTCCCTAAATCCATCAACATCGAGCTACGAAATAAGACCCACTCACAGCCAATCCTTCATGATAATAACGTCATATACTGCAATCACTGTAAAAAGAGAGGGCATCTAATCAGGCACTTCTACAAAGCACACCCAGAGTTGAACCACAAGCCGACACCAAAGAAGCACAAATCTAAAAGGACTCAGGATCAAAGCTTCCCTCCCCCCTTTTACCTCCCCCCAACTCACATATCAGATTTGAAGCTAGCCCAACATCGATCCAGACTTCCAATAATATCGACGGGTAATATAGGTTGCCCACCACCTTTAACAGCACCCACATCAACACCCACAACAGGTTCGAGGTTCTGGCGAACGAAGAAATCACCCAGCCGAAAGAAGCACACACTGGCACAACTATCACCAACAAGGAAAGCAACCTCTCTGTGAGGACCCTAATTTTTGGGAATTATTATTATTATTTTATTTTATAGTATTTCTAATTATTAGGTTATATTATATATTTAATTAGGATTTTATATGTACATTTTTGTGTCTTTGATTTTTTGGAGCACAAGACATGCCCATCTCTTGAAACGTCCTTCATATATTTTGTAATAGACAGGATGACCTTCAACTTGATATATTATGTCCCATCCAAACTTGTCCCTTGGTATTCTTTTGACTTCACCCAACTTCGGGTCAAATTAGGCCATTTGACCATTTACGATAATTCTATACCTAACTCCCAAACTTTCTGCTCTCCTACTTAACACACACACATGCTGCCAACTGCTAGTGGACTAAGTCCTTACAAGCCATCCCCTTCCTGCTGCCATGGTTTGCTATTGCTACTGCATATCCCTCATCCCCTTTTACTAGTTATCCCTTTCTCTAACTCACTGTCTGAACTCAAACCCTCTCAACCTGAAACTAATGCACTTCACTCTTGTCACAGCCTTCCTTACTGCTGCAGGGATTTTAGAACGACCAAAGTGGCCAAGTCTCCAATTCCAAGGCCAACTCGAGCCCCTCTTTTCTTTTTAATTTGATGACACAAAAGCATCATATTAGCTGTATAGGCTACTCCCTATTACGTCTTAACTGATACCCATTGATTTACCTCCCTTACCTTGATTCTATTGTAAGATTTCAAAGTTAGACACTATTCTCATAGCCTTGACACTCTCTAATCCTACTGACATTCTAAATTTTTCATTTATAAACAGGAATGATAGAAACCTCTATCGACTGTAAAAGGATCCCCCTCCAAAATAACTGAACCTAACTTATCCTATTCTTGAAACCAAAGTCCCATTCTGATGCAACACTAACATAGACTCTAATTTCTGATACTACAAAGCACAACCACTAACACTATCAACTAACCAAGCTAACAATCTCTATTACTCTTTGACATTTCAAGCCAGGGGCACAAAATTGACCCCTCTGGGATTGGCTTGATGGCGAAGTGCCCCTCTCGATATGTCACTCAAGACACTACTAATACATGACAAGAAATTCCCAAGGATACATCGCTGATACTCTTAACTCTAACTCTAATGTCTCATATATATATGATACACTAACACTCTACTGATACTTTGTTTCTCTTATAGGACATTTACTAAATTCCCTCTGATACATAACCCAAAACCAAACTGCAATTCACCCAGCACTCACTGCACATGCAGTGGCTAAGTACCAAATGTTTGGCCAACTCGAGCTACTACAACAGCTGATACATACAGGTCAGGGACCCAATCCTCTAAAACTTTTAGGATACATTAACTGAACCCCAAATCTGATACATATAACCTTATATATTTCTAACATGAAACTAACATTTAAACTAATACTAATCACTAAGGATACACTTGGATACATCACAGCCCTACTTCCTGATACCTTTTCTATAATGATTCATTCGAAACTCACACTCATCACCTGACTACCCAAACATCATATACTCAACCACCTAGCCTATGGTCCCTCCTCTCTGCCTGTATGGCTAAGACAGTGCCTATCCCGAGCCCTCACTAGTTTCCCCCTTTCAATTATCACTTCATGAGCACAACACCTAGGCTACTAGGATGCTAATACCTGTAGGCTCCTATACCCTGTATAACCCACATGTATATATATACATACACATATATACCTCTATATATGATAGTAGAATCTACTTCGCTATCTAAATGAGCAACCATACTATTCCCAAGCACAAACAAGTTTGCTCTCCAAAAAATCCTAAAGCCATTGAAAACTATTATCCTTTCAGATTATAACTTCTACCACAAATACGAACCGATAGAAATGGAGTGTTCTTCTTTGCAAATGTGTTGCAATTAGGATAGAATGTATTAAAAATAGAATATGAAAGGAGAAGTAGATATAATAAATTATTATTTTTGCTGGGTTAATAAAGACCACCATTAATCAAAGCAAGATTTGTCCACCGCGATCTGCTCTCGGGAACCAGAAAGCTTAAAGAACTTCTAAAATGATCTAGTCGATTTTTTGTGACTCTAACGAGCTCCCTGGACAAAATGGGCTCCCTTTTCTTTAATTTTTTTTTGTGTCTTCAACAGGAGGCCTGGGGGGCTCTTTTTATAGAGAGGAAAGAGGCTTCACCTCTTCTCCTATCCGACGTGGGACTAAAATTCCAATACTCAAAAAATGAGTTTGATATTTTAGTTTATCCCGCAATTAGCAGAGTCTTATACCAGTCTGTGCCTACTCCTTCGCACGCGCCTGTGCATGCACGACGTACCATTTTGCGACTGTGAGCCCGTGTCCGAGTCCGAGTCCGTATTCGAGTAACAAAAAGCAACATGCTTCCTTATGGAGTTAATCCTTTTTTCTTCTAGGAAAACACCCCCACATGGCACCTAAATGTGCCCTACCATACGCCATATACACACCTCAACACATGCAAAGCATTATGTTGAGATACCTACTTTGTGGTGTAGCCGATGTGGGACTATTTTACACTAGTCCAAAGGCAAAAATACCAACAGACGAAACATCCTTCACAAGGCCTGTGGTTCGTGCGACGTACCTTATACTCGTGTGAGCCTAGAATGACACAATGTGGAGATCACCAATGTAGATGACCATTATGTCCAATCGTCGCTACTTCAACCAACGATTTTGAATGTTTCAAAAAGATAAGTCCAGCCCTCCTCGTCAACCTCCATCTCGTCTGCATTGAGCAATTGTTACGATGCTTGGAGACCTAGCATTTCTATAGCCATTGCGGATACTAGCGTCAGCCACTCCGTCATAGACCTTTCTCTTCGGGCCAGCAGAGCACTGCCGCGAAGCTTGGAGAAGAAGTAATTGTGGCAATAGTTTTAAGAAGAAGGAGAAGCGGACTCTTGTGGTAGTTTAAGGCATTGGATTTAGGTAAATACCCTTGAAAATCATCATCTTATTCTTTAGAGCTAGAATATATTCTTTAGAGCTTGAATTCTACACCAAAACTACAATTCTTTCCAGTCACATAATGATAACAACTGTGCTTTTGGCTGCACATTAAAGGTCATATGCCTGCATGGTTTCGGTATATGTATATTAGGTGTCTACAAGATTTCCCTTAATAGACGACCTATATCACTTTCCATACACTCTAGTTACTTCAATGAGTCTTGGCATGAAGCATTTCGCTTCCTTGTGGTGCTACGCCGCTATGACGTAGCCCAAGGCCGAGATGTTACCTCATCATGGTATCATACCACTATAGGATGAGGATTTAGCCTCTTTGTAGTACCAACCTACCCAGCATTATGCCTTTCGCTTCCTTGCGATGTTATGCTGCTATAACATAATTGCTAAGTCGAGGCTTTACCCTTTCTAGGTACTTCTTGGTGGTGTCATACCACTGTAACATGAGGTCCCTGCCTCTTTGTAGTGGTGCCTACCACTCTTCATTCTATATCATTATGCCACTTGCCTATGTGCGGTGCTATGCCGCTATGACGCGGCCAGAAGCTGAGGCTTTACCCTCATGAGGTACCTCTTGGTGGTGTCTTCCAACTATAGCATGGAGTACTACGCTCTTTTGTAGTGCTATGCTACCAGTACTTTCTGTAAAGTACGTTGGACCTTCCAAATACCCGAGAACTCATTAAGGCTTCCAAGCCATCCTCCCACAAGACTTTGTTCTATACAAAGAACAAACAGTAGACAACAGTAATTCTGGATCCATAACCCCTTAAAGTCACAAAGGACTATCCACTGTTCCTGATATTCTTCCAGTTAATGGTCCTTCCTTGAACAAAAATCTAAAAGCCTGTTAGATTTCTCTTTGAACTAATAGTATAAAACTTTATGGTAGGATTGCAGAGACACAATATCAGAGATCCGTCTAGCCTATTTTTTTACTAAGTCCTTGACCAGCTGGCACATGAGGCCTTAATGAATGGATCCGTTAGATTCTTCTGACTTCGAAAATCACCTACTGTAATGATCCACGCTTGATGTGCTCATTAAGTGCCTTGTACCTTACATACACAATTCTTTTCTTATCATTGAAGAGATTAGTCGATGCCACTGCTATAGTCACCTAGTTGTCATAATAGATTAATAACATCTAGATTTTGTGCACCAACCATAGGAAGATCAAGCCTGGTTGTCACATTATATCGATGTCACCCGGATTTGTGCACCAACCATATGACGATCATTCCTAGGCTCCTGAAGCCATTCTGCTTTATACCCGAAGTAATTTTGCTTCATCCACTATAGCTGATAGAACTCAGATTCCACAGTATGAGAACGGTTTGCTTCTTCGACTTCCTCGATATAGAAGCACTACCCATGGATATAATTCTTTGACTCACTCAATATAGCAAATCCACTCATATAGAAGATATAATATCTTTTTTCTCTCCTTCTGAGCACCAACTGGCATCACTATAGCCTTCTACCCCTGCAGGGTAACCGTTGTGTGCATCCTTCTGCGTCCTTGAGAGATATTCCAACACTCTCTTCACAGCTTTCCAACGATTAAAACTTAGATTGCTCGTGAACCAACTCGGCATGCCTACAACAAAAGCTGTGTCAGGCCTGGTAGTACTTATAGCCTACATCAAACTCCAGATGATGTCCGAGTATACCAATAGTCTAATGCTTCTCCAGGATTGGGCTTCAGCTTTTAATCACACTTATTAGGAGTATCGATCCCTAGAAGATCCTAATATCCATAGCATGTGAGCAACTTTCTGCATAGTGAGCTTGGGACAGAGCAAGCTTAATTCCCGTCAAAAATATCTAAATCTCCAGGATGACATCCACATCTCCTATGTCCTTCATACAGAATCTGGACGCGAGGAACATCTTTGTTCTAGTGACACATCAGTATGTCATCCACAAAGAGACAAACGATGACTTATGTATCATTATCGAACTTTGTTTAATCACACTTAATAGTCTCGCTGACCCTGTGGCCTTTAGACCTAATAACGTGGTTAAACTCGTCGAGTCACATATTGGGAGCTTACTTTAAATCCTACACACCATCTTACAGACTTTGTCTTCAAGGTCCTGAGTGAAAAACCCACCTGGTTGTTGTATGTGAATCTCTTATGTCATTTCTCTATCCAAAAGTACTATCTAGACATCCATCCAAGAAAATGATACTCTTTGTCTCAATCATTTCTGAGTCTCTTGAGTTGTCGATCGACTATATGTTCAGCTTCAGACCTGAATTCCCTGAACTTCTTGAATGTTTCATCCTTCGACTTGAGGAGACATGTGAACGTGTACTTCGAGAAATACTACAATCCGAGCTTTGTGGAGAATTAATAAAAGCCATGGATATCTGAGTGTGCCAACTCCAGAAGATATGTACTTTGGTTCAATCGCTTGAGCAGCTTTCTAACAGTCTTTGGCCCTGCACAAACATTATATTCCACTACCTCCTTACCTCCACATACTGGAGATAAAGTCTAGATTAGACATCTTGAGATTGCTATTACATAGCACGACTCTTAGTCCATTCTTTCACAACTCAATAAGAAAACTCCATTGACATAAGCAGAAGTTCGAACATCCCTTCAGTACTGAACATCTATTCAAAGCATATTTCTTACCAAAAATTCACCATCTGTCTAGTACAAATATCCATCTTCAAGTCTATGTTGGACAACAGACTTCCTAAGATCATGTCGTAGGAAATCTCTGGAACATGCTACTCGCACTCCAATGTCCTTGACACGTCGGTGGTCCTAAACCATTATCCTCATATGTAGTTCTTCTGCTAGCATTATGTTCACCATCGAGACCTTCATCATAGCTAGGCTCATCCTAGGTGAATAGCTACTTCTATAGCACGTGTGGCTAGATACAGTTTGTCTACCCACTAGTCAGCTACCATACTAGATGACTCAACCTGTGCATAGATAGCAAACAAGTTAAGTAATCAAAACAACCAAATTTAGCTTTACCATACTAATTTGGTTTTGGATTGGATTTATAATTCTCCTTTAAATGACCCTCCAAGCCACAGCCATAACTAACCCCACTAAGATGAAATAGTCTTCATGTAGGGTTATTACACTCCTGAAGAATCTTCACGCTTATACAATCGAAACCATGTGCATATTCGAGGAAAACCTATGCACCACATCCAAGCATATCCACGTGCCTCATCCGAGCAGACCCTTACACCAAGATATGTAGCACCCTACATGCATGTACAGATAGCATATATATAGTCTTATGCAGACGCCACCATACGCATATGTAGTCATATGCCAAGATCGCCATGTACTGCCATGCTCATAGTTGGAGAAAAATTATGCGCCAAGATGAGCAGAATCCAAATGCACACATATGCATGATCTAAATAAAACCTATGCGTATCATCTGAGTAGACCCATGCGCATACCTATGCATAATCCGAACAAATCTTATGCACATTATTGAGCTATGTGCATAAATACCTTGATCTTCTTCTCAACTGACTTGAGATGATCCTTGAGGACCTTCTCGTCCTTTCTAGCATAAATTATAATCTCTATACACTATCGGCATATCTGATCTACCATGTAATATGCATCATCCTTCTTGGATAATAAGGCCCAACACTCATCCAACCACCTAACAAAGAACTTTTCTTCATCCAAATATTGGAAGTGATGTCCGTCAATCTTCTCAAGTTTGTTACAACTTGTATCGAAAAGGATTGTATGGTAGTTCTCCATCGAATTTGGATCTTGCTTTGAGGTTGTTATTCCTGAAACAGATCTAGATAGAAGAATGATCAGAAAATATAGACCTCCTGCAAATAAGTTTGCTCTCTGTTCTGATTAGAATAATCAAAAGAAGAGACTTCTCGTAAACTGTCACGACCCGCACCCTGATTAGGGGCACGAGAACGTGGGTACGTCCAGCCTACGCCACAGTGTCGGAGGTAGAACGGTGTATAGGTCATCTATAACATCTAACATCTAACAAAAAGGAAATATAACATGTCATCTCCGTACGGAGGTATAATATAACATCTAAACAATATAATCTCAATCACAAGAATAAGGAAGATAGAGTATGATATGGAATCAGATAAAAGAAAGAAACTGAATATAAAGTAGAGTTATCACAACGAACACAGTAGATGTCCAACACAAATAATATATATCCAGAATATAAATAAGTCTCTACTAAAATTCGAAACAATCCGATACAAACTGAAAGCTAAAGTTCTAAACTAATACTAAGGCACTCTCGATTGGACTAGATCCTCCTTTGGTTCCTGTGTGCCACCCTCGTAGGCCTCATAGAAAGTGGGGACAATCATCTATATCATCTGTAATATTTTGTCAACATATCCAGTCAGGATGGAACGAGCACATATACTCTAGCAGTTTAAGATAAATGACAAGTGCTATGAGTATGAAATAATAATAAGATTCTTGATGATCAAGTTATAGAGGTAATGCATAATAAAAAGACAAGTGTACAAGATCATATAGGAACAAAAAGATATGTAAAAATGAGTAAACCTGTCATGCAAGATATGTTGTAGACAACTCAGACAAACTGTGTTAAGACCAGTGATTTGAGATACCAAGTTTGACATGTGAACAGTTAAAAAGGGATATCCGGCAACCATACATGTACGTATGTGGCCGCTATTATTCACGTAAGACCAATGTGATAGAATGGGTATGTTCACATGTCTCTTAGGTATTCCTCCGTCCGACTAGTACACATGGAATCCAGGTTCTTCGACATGCATTTTATTATTCGTGATAGATGCATTAGTCATGATTTATATTATTCGTGATAGTCATGAAACTGCATATCTCAAGTCAAGGAATCCATAAAATACTAATCTGTGAGTCCATCGTGTCAGAATCAAGATAGAACACTAATATAATGCATCACATGATATATCAACATAATAAAACTATCAAAGAATGTACTCGCCTAATACCCTGAATGACTGATATAGATAGATGTCTGAACTGATGTCACATAGTCCTAATTAGAGCAACACATGTTATAAATAGTTCAATTTGAAATGATAGAAATTTAAAATGCAATCTACATATTTCTAAGTCAGTCTAGGTCAAGTCAACTCTTCGTCAACACTAAGTCAACTGTGGTCCACCTTGGGTCAAACTAGGAGTCAAGGTTAAGCTTCTAGGGTTTTGGTCAAACCTAAATTAGTAGTCAACATCTATGATACTTAGGATATATTAATATATATACATATCACATATATCCTTACCCATATAGTACCACCCTAACACATACATATAGATACCATATATCAAGTATATACATATCCTCACTATGAACCATAATCTATATCTATATACTCTCATAATATATATAGATACTATTGTTGACACAAAATCACAGTCAACCAAATATTGATACAATTGACAATATGATACTTTTCATAATTCAATAAGACACATCAAGACTGAACTCAGTACAAGACAGACGACGGCTCGTACCTGCAGCATACCATGTTTCGAGTCTATATTTTACACTTTTTTTGAGTCTAGATATATGTAAACTGAGTCGTACTGAGCAGTTTGGGCCTCTACCTATACCTATACCACAAACCAAAAGCTCCACCAAAACCAAACTAGCCCATATAGCCCATTGGACCAATTCTGTCTTCTGGAGATAGAGTTCGGGCCGAACTCTGCCTCCACACAGAGTTTGGGCCGAATTCTATCCCCTAAAATCCAGTACCCTAATTTTAGGGTTTGCTGGATACTAGTTGTCCAACGGCCAAAAATTTGAATTCTTGACCCAGAATTCTGGCCGAATTCTGCCTACCTAGAATCGTATAAATAGGCCTTGAATTCTCACTTTTTCAATCATCCAATATTCTCTTCTTTTCTCTCTAAAGCCTTATACAAGCCATATCCTTCTCATCTACTAGCTACAAGCTCCCTAAGCCTCAAAGTGCTCAGTGCTTTTCAGTTAGGAGTTTGTGCAAGAGTTCAAGAAGTCGTTTGGAAAATTCCAAGCATCGCCACTGCGATCTCTGTTAGAAGTTAACGTGCTCTTCTGAAGAAAAGGCACGGGGTATAACTACTATTTCACAAATAGTGGATTTAATCCTGAGCTAGAGTTATCAGGCTTGGACTAGTCCTCCACGAAGGAAACCAGGTTAAAATCGGCTGTGTTTGCGTATGCTTTCTCGTTCTTTATTATTTCCGCATTTACTCTGATTATTTACTGTTGGTGAAAGAGTTTAATTTTTAATTGGATATTATTGTCATAAACTCTATTCACCCCCTCTAGAGTTGCCTATTTGTTCTTCAATTGGTATCAGAGCTTTGTTCTCTCAACAAGGACTAACATCCTAGAGCTGATCCATGGCAACCACACAATCTATGCTTTCCAATCACGGTGAAGGGCAGTCCACTCATAGGCCTCCCCTATTTGATGGAACAAACTACACCTACTAGAAAACAAAGATGAGTTTTTATCTCAAGTCGCTAGACTTTGACCTATGGACCATTGTTACCGATGGCTACAAAAAGTCCGCCAGGATAGTTGTTAATGGTGATCTCGTCGAGAAACCCAACGACAAATATTCTGACGAGGAAAAGAAACAGGCGAGTCTAGACACGAGGGCTATTAATGCCTTATTTTATGTAATAGACAGGAATGAGTTTAACAGGGTCTCAACATGCACCACCTCTTACGAAGTATGGAGACTTCTAGAAGTGACGCATGAAGGAACCACCCAAGTCAAGGAGTCAAAAATCAGTCGTCTCACTCAAGAATATGAGGCGTTCAAGATGAAGCCAAATGAGACGATCACATAAATGTTTACAAGATTCCTCGACATCATCAACCCCTTGTCATCTCTCGGCAAAAAATATTCAAATCACGAGAAGATCCACAAGTTACTTAGGGGGCTACCGAAAATTTGGAACCCTAAGGTAATAGCTATCATAGAAGACAATGATCTCACCACAATGTCTATGGAGACTTTGATGGGAAAGCTGATGACTCACGAGCTTGACCTCAAAGACTTCGAAGAGCCTGCTCCTAAGGCAAAGGAGATTGTCCTTAAAGCTCATCGTCATAGGGCTGATCTTGAAGAGACTGATGATGACAACTCAGAAGGTGATGATCAAGCTCTCCTTGTTCGCAACTTCAAGAAATTCCTTCGCTTTAATCGAAGAAAGAAGGAACCATAAGAAGATGACGAAGAAGAGCCAACATGCTACGGTTGCAAGAAGACTGGATACGTCCAAAAAGACTGTCCATTCGCAAAGAAAAGCAACCGATATGAGAAGCCCTACAAGAAGTCTTCCTCAAGAAAATATGCCAACACTAGCATTTGGCATAAAAGCAAAGTTAGTGACTCCGAGGAAGAAAAGGACTCCCCTCAAGACACTGTCAATGTTTGCCTAATGGCAACATTCGATAAGGTAACAAGCGATACTCTCGATGATTTCACTTTTGATGAACTTGGCGATGCATTCAATGATTTACTAAATGACCATAAGAAAGTCATTAGTAAATATAAGCATGCCAAGGAGAAGATCAAAAGCTATGAAGTCGAGATTCAAAAACTTTCTTCCTTGCTTGATAATGTTAGAGACACTCTACCCATGGAAGTCACTAATGAGGTATCTAATCTTAAGCTAAGCCTACATGATGCCGAAGCACGTATTGAAAAGCAAACACGTGAGATCACAACACTCAACACTGAGCTTGCTGAAGAAAAGACTAGACACAAGATCTCTATTGCTAAAATTAATTGTTTAAATACTAAGTACAATGAACTCATGCTGCCTCTAAGAAATTAGAGATTAGATTGGGAAAATAGGTTGCTCAACCTCAAACCCAACCACATAAGACACACACAAAGCATAAGACTACTTAAAATAGTCAAACACGTCATCCACATGCAGCACGTAACCATGCTTACATGTATACGTACTTCCATGCAGCTCATAAACCACATGCACATAGAAATCACTCTCATAACTATCATTCTACGGCTACACACAATCACCATGCAACACATAACCATCACCATGCTACACATAACCATCATCATACAGCACGTAGACATAATCATCACTATGCTGCATATAGACATAACCATCATCCTGCTGCCACTTATAAACATTATCCTGCTGTTCCACACCATGCTACATATAGACACTATCAATATGCTCCTAATATTAATAGACATGCTATGTGTACCTATTATGGATTACATGGACACATTTCACCACAATGTAGAATTAGGAGATTAGTAGATATAAATCTATATGCATGGGTGCCAAAAACTAACATTTCAGGACCCTCAAGAACATGGGTACCAAAGGTCACATCTACTCTTGATGTAGGTGGACCTTCCCTCCACAACTAAAAGCAAGTAGATTCTCGATAGTGGATGCTCGCGACATATGATGGGAGATGCATATCTTTTCGTATCACTATCGATGAAGAGGGAATGGTATGTATCCTTCGACAACAACTTAAAAGGATACATCATAGGTAATAGTACTATTGGTCATCCCCCTTCTCTTGTAATAAAGGATGTCTGCCTAGTGACCGAGTTAAATTATAACTTGCTCAACATAAGTCACCTTGCTGATCATGGATATGATATTCACTTTGGACAAAATAAATGCTATATTTATGATAGGTCAATGGGAGACATCGCTTTTGAAGGGATAAGAGAGGATAACATTTACATTTTCTATCTATCTAAAGATACTAACAGTGCAGGGAGATGCCTCTACGCTCACAAGGATGAGAGATTACTGTGGCACCAGCATCTTGGTCATGCCAATATGGATACTATATCCAGGCTATCAACTAAAAATCTAGTAAGAGGCTTGCCCGACATCACATTTAAGAAGGACACGATATGTACCAAATATGAGTTTAATAAGGCAACCAAGTCCTCATTTCATTCTATAAACACTGTAAGTGCTACTAGACCCTTGCAATTACTTCATATGGACTTATTTGGTCCTAGTAGAGTAGCCAGTCTTGGTGAAAAACTTTATGCTTTTGTTATTGTAGATGACTTTTCTAGATTCACTTGGGTTTTCTTTCTTTCAAACAAAAGTGATGCTATTTCTGTTTTCAAAATTTTTGCTAAAAAGGTTTAAAACGAAAAAGGCTACATGATTACTCGAATCCGAAGTGATCATGGAGGCGAATTCAAAAATACTGATTTTGAAAAGTTTTGTGACTCAAATGGTTTTAATCATGAGTTTTCTTGTCCAAGAACTCCTCAACAAAATGGTGTTGTAGAGCGGAAGAATAGGAATCTTGGCGATATGGCTAGAGTCATGTTGAATAAATTTTCACTTCCAAAATATTTTTGGGCTGAAGCTATCAGTACAGCGTGCCATATTTTAAATAGGGTGCTCATTCGTCCTATTACGAAGAAAACACCCTATGAGATTTGGTTTGGAAGAAGTCTAAATGTTTCATATTTTAGAGTTTTCGGTTGTCGATGTTTTATCCTTAACACCAAAGACAACTTAGGCAAATTTGATGCCAAAGCTGACGATGGTATCTTCCTTGGCTATGCTGCCAAGAGCAAGGGATATAGAGTGTTCAAAAAATGCTCATTAATTATGGAAGTGTCTACCAATATGACTTTAGATGAGGATAACAGTGCAGCAGCTACTCTTGACGATGATGTTGAGCCATCAACTTCTACGCCGATGAATACCACCACTGAAATCAGTTCTCTGGAGGGCTTGCCAAAGAAATTCTCTTAAAAGCATTCATATCCAGAAAACTTTGTAATAGGTGAGGTTTCACGCGAAGTAAGTACTCGATCATCATTAAGAGACTCCATTGCTAGCACTGCCTTCATTTCATAAATTGAGCCTAAAACTGTTTTAGAACTTTCAATGATGAGTTTTGTATTTCTGCCATGAAAGAGGAACTCAACCAATTCGAGAGGAGCCAAGTCTGGGAACTTATTCCTAGGCCAGCAAATCTCTCGATTATTGGTACGAAATGGGTTTTTTGTAACAAAGTAAATGAAGATGGTTCAGTTACACGCAACAAAGCTCGTCTAGTAGCTCAAGGATACAACCAAGAGGAAGGTATGGACTACGATGAGACGTATGCTCCTGTTGTATGACTGGAATCCATTCGGATGCTTTGTGCATTTGCTAACTTTCAAAAATTTAAATTATTTGAAATGGATGTTAAAAGTGCTTTTCTGAATAGATTTATGAAGGAGGAAGTTTTTGTAAAACAACCCCCTGGTTTTGAAAATCATAAATTTCTCGACCATGTTTTCAAACTCAAGAAAGCGCTATATGGCCTCAAACAAGCCCCTAGAGCTTGGTATGAACGCCTAAGCAATTTTTTATTCAAAAAAGGTTTTTTAAAAGAGAAAATTGACACTATACTGTTTATCAAAAGCTTTCAAAACACTATTCTTTCAGTACAAATTTATGTAGATGACATCATATTCGGTTCTACTAATGAAAATCTTTGCCAAAATTTTGCTAAGTGTATACAGAACGAATTTGAGATGAGCATGATGGGGGAGCTCACCTACTTCCTTGGATTGCAAGTCAAACAAACTTCGCAAGGAACTTTCATCAGCCAGTCTAAATATACAAAGGATATGCTGAAGAAATTTGATCTTGACAACGTCAAACCAATCAGCACCCATATGGCTATTTCGACCAAGCTGGAACCTGATGAAAGCGGTAAACCCGTTGACCAACGTAAGTATCAAGGTACGATTGGTAGTTTACTTTATTTAACTGCTAGTCGTCCCGATATTATGTTCAGTGTTTGTCTGTGTGCTTGCTATCAAGCTAGTCCTAAGGAATCACACAAGTCCGCCGTTAAGCGTATCTTTTGATACCTTAAGGGTACTGTTACAGTGGGCTTATGGTATCCCAAATCCATATATTTTGACCTTATTGGGTATTCAGATACTGATTTCACGGGATGCAAAGTCGACCGTAAAAGTACAAGCGGCACGTGTCATTTATTAGGCAAGGATCTAGTCTCTTGGTTTAGCAAGAAGCAAAATTCTGTCGCACTATCCACAACAGAAGCTGAATATGTTGTAGCTGGTCGTTGTTGTGCACAAATTATGTGGATGAAGCAAACCCTTGCAGACTACAACCTTTCTTATATGCACATTCCTATATTCTGTGATAATACTAGTGCCATCAATCTCACTAAGAACCATATATGTCACTCACGCATGAAACACATTGAAATACGTCACCACTTTTTGCGTGATCACTAGCAAAATGGCACTATTAACTTAGAATTTATTAACACTGATCACCAGCTAGCAGATTTTTTTATAAAACCACTATCCGAAGAGCGTTTCAACTTTCTTTGTCGTGAACTAGAAATTTTGGATGAAGCTGTTATTCATTAAAGTAACCTGTGTAAATATCAATTATGTCTTGATTTTTTATGATGAAATTGCTATGGGTACAAGCCGAAAGGGTCCTTCTGACAACAAGCGTAAAAGCCTAAGCGACACGGTGCACTAGTCCTCAGGACTACTGCTAGCTGGGATCCGGCCCCTGCAGCTACCCCATGGCAGCTTTAAAATATTGAATTATAGCATAATTCTTTGTTTATTATATGGTATACTTTTATTCATCACATGCTAAATTCAAATTTTCGAACTTCATTTTTATTCAGCTTTCACTTGTTGGTATTTTCTACTTGAATTTCTTACTTTTGTATGTGCATCCTTCTATTACTTTATTCTTATTTGTCTCACTTATTTTTTAAATTCTTTTATTAGCCTGATTTCTCTTCTGGCCACAGAACCCAGAATTTGGGCCGAACTCTGCCTAACACAGAGTTCGGGCCGAATTGGGTTTGGACTTTCCAGAACCGCAAGCGGGCTCAGCCGCTGATCTAAACTTGATCCAATGGTCCAGATTCATTCCGACCATTCGAACCCCTAACACTATAACCGGGTTCTCCCTCTCTCTTTCTCTCTCTCCTCCATTGCCACCTTCTAAACTTCTTAAAATACTTCCTCTTCAAACCCTAACCCTAGTTCTTCCATTCTAGTGCATATTTCTTCTCCAAATTCAAGGAGAAGGTTTGTTGCACCATTCTCTTCCATTCTTCATCAACTATTTGAGGTATAATTTCACTCTTCTCTCCATCTAAAATTCTTTAATTTTCTTTATTATTCATGGCTCCCAAGTTGTTTAATAGAGGAAAGAGGCTTCGAACCGAGGGTGCGTCCTCTTCGAATCCTCCTCTTCGTGTTGAACAACCCATTGAACAACCTATTCAACAACCCATTCACCCGTTGTTCAATCCACCTCATCCAATTGACCCCAACACGTACGTTGACCAAACATTTGTGTCACAAGACGCTTCAAACGAATGGTTTAGTAATTTTCGATCACGTCCCGTGTACGTGGGTCAGCCTATTAACTTCACCATATTTTCACAATATGATTCCTTATTCCATGATCTATGTCTTGATGAACTTGTCACTACAAATTCAGTTATCTATCTCAATGTCATTCAAATGTTTTATTGCAATCTTACTCATGATAATACACGTTTATATTCACGTGTTGCTGGCATTGATATTTTATTTGATGATTTTGACTTGGCCGAATACCTTAAAATTCCGGAGCCCAACTCATGGGAGAAATTTGTCGAAGCTAGCAAGTTTCAATTTTTTGATGGGTCATCCCTAGAAAGCTCTAAGGACGATTTGTGTACCCCTAACACACGTCCACGCAATCTTCTTGCCATGTTTCTCAATCCTTACTTCTATGAACTTCATCGCATTGTCTTCAACACGATTCTGCCCAAAGCGGGATCGAATGATGATGTTACATACTTTGAGATTTCTGCTTTGTATCACCTATATTTTTATGTTCCTTTTCATCTTCCATGTACCATGATGGACTGGATGATTAATGTTAGAAAGAAGCCAAGATCCTTGGTTTATGCTCTCTATCTTCCTATGGTCTTTCGTGCTTTTTATGTCCCACTTGATGAATGCTAATTCCTACCTGCCCCTGCCTTCCTATCTAAGGCACGGCGGCTTCAGGCGGCAATTGGTTCACCTGTTGATTCTGAGCACTCCGATGCTCAGGATGACGTACCTGCTCTTGAACAGGATGATCGCTGGACCCAGCTTGGTTACCGTACCACCCTGCAGATGAGTGCCATCAGCAACTCACTGCATGACATTCGGTACTCTATGTCCCGGCATCCTTCTATGCCTCTTCCTATGGAGCAGGACCCTGCTCGCGATGGATACCTTATCGATGACCCTTGGGTTATATGCTACCTGGATCCGGATGCGGCTTTCATGGACCCTCGTCGTTCATTTACTGATCCATCTGACGACGCTAGTATCACGACCCGCTCCCGGATAACCGAGTACGGGTTCGTGTCCAAGCCCAGCCTATGCCGCGGTATCGGCGGTAGAACGCTGTCTACTACACACAATAACATCCTCCACAGATACAATAGATCACAAATACAAATCGTACTCAGCAGTGACACAAAACCAAGGAAACAAGAGTACGATAGATAATGAAATAATAATATCCAACTCAAATGACAAAGAGACTGAAATCCAGAATAGTAAAATATCGTCCATCCATGAATAAATCTGATCCATCTAAGAAATAAACTAAGACATGCATAAAGGTAAATCTAGATCCCTCCAGAGATCATCCATGGCTCCTGAGTCTCGGTACCAACAAAGTCAGCACTACCCACTGCTGGTCCATAACATGAAGTGCTTGAGATACTCTCCCTCACCTACAACAACGATCCAATCAAAAAAGGAGCATAGTACAACCATATTGCAATTAATGTTGTTAGTCCAAAATAAGTTAGAACAAGCGAGAAATCATGAAGGTAAAGAATATAAAAGGAACTAGCAAGACAAGAACTAACAGGATATGAAGTGGCAAAAGTAAACTGGCAAGATGTAAACTAGCAGGACATGAACTGACAAGATAATGAACTAGATAAAGGAAAAATAGAAACCAATACGTGTGTGAAATACTTTTAAATACGTGAACGGCTGGGCTAATACGGCACATCATACGATGGCTATCGTTCAGTAATGGTACGGCTAACTCATACGTGTGTGTATGACTTAGCTATCATTCGGTAACGTAATTGGGTTTGTTCACGTATTTATCGAGTATTTCCCCTCCCGACTCTCTAACAATCAAAAACGGTCAATGATACGCTAAGAATAATACGATAACTACAGTGTCACAATCGTGTCTCAATGGAATATCAAGCAATGATTCAACGGGATATCAAACGAGAAAACTATGGAGTAAATATTATAATGAACTAAAACATAAATACAAACTGTACTTGCCTGAATCCTTGCACAAACCGTAGTCACAATCCGAGGGTGAAGGAAGGTCGATCTAGAAGCTGTCAACCTATAACATACATCGTACCACGAACAGTGCACAAAAACCACAAATTAATTCTAATGTTCTAGTTCTAAATAGTGGCTAGTTGGATTACTAATTTAATAGTAATTAATTCTATAATAATTCACTTAAAAACCTAATTTAGCCTAATAATAATCTGAATATAATCTAAATATGCAAGTTTGGCCATCAAAAGTCGTGTTTCTCAATTTCGGAAACCATGGCACGCAAATCGAGACGTGCCGTTGACTTTTTGGTCAAATACTACGAACTCAAGATTTTGAAAGTGCACCTTGTTAGATTTCAGCACCACGAGTGCGCTGGAATCGACCGTGTCGCAAAATCATGCTTTGGTCAAAAGATATCGCCGTTATGGCTAATCGTGACCAAAACGGAGATCAACCGATCAGTTCTGAGTTCAACAGAATAAATAAAATAATATATGAATGAAATAATTTCTGGGAAAAAAATATATGTCGTAGAGCTCTGTGTTAGCTTTCCGAAACTTCAAACAGTTCGTGATTTCGATTTCTGGTTCTCCCGAAATCTCAAAAACACTGAAACGCGTCAAGTTTCGGACAACTGACACTCTACGAATTTTCCAGAAGTTTAGGTTCAGAATTTACGAAAATAAATTACATAATTAGAGAGATTACCTTAATATGAATCCAATAAAAAAACGGCACGCAAAACGGAGGTTGGAGTTGCCGAAAAACGCTTCGGGAAGTCGGGGGATCACCGGGATCAAAACCACAAAGGTCGGCCAACAAAATAACTAGGGTTTTCTGATTTTTGTACGCAATATATATTATATATAGGGGCGGCTCAGCCGAGTTGTGGGCGGCTAGGGACACGTGGCTTAATCTCCTACGCCCCGCTCAATTGACTGGACGGTCAGATATCAATGCGGGTTGGCTGAGCCGACTAGGACTCGGCTAAGCAGCCGAGTCAGCAAGGAAATACCCAGTCAGCACACCGCTGACTGACAGACGGGCCCTGCTTGGTTGGCCCAAGCGGCTGACGCGTGGGCCCCCTAGGCGCTGACTGTGTATTTAATTTCAGAAAATGATTTATAACCCAAATTAAACCCAAATAAATTCAAATAAATTCCTAAAAATTCTAGAAAAATCCTAACAAATTATAGAAAATATTACTAACCACCTAGAATCTTGATAAAAATAATTTGTCTCAAAATAGTCTCAAATGACCCCATAATAAATATTGGAAGCCCTTATAAATATATAAACCATGATAAATAAATACTTAAATATTGCCAAAAATTATGGAAAAATTCTAGAAAATATAAAATAGTATAATGAACCCTAGAAAAATGTTTGGGACAATACTTGCTCTTAGGCTACCACAATAAATTCCAGAAGTCCTAGAAAATAGGTTTTTCCACTATTTAATAATCAAAATAATTCCAAAAAATTCTTAAAAATTCCTAGAACATTAAATATGAACTATTCAATTAAAATGAAAAAAATATCACTAAATTATAATCGGGTGGCGGATGCCACATACTATCCCCCTTAAAAATATTTTTGTCCTCAAAAATCATCAGGTCATACTAAATAGTTCTACAGGCAAACTCTAAAATAATTCATAGTCTATATCATGGAAATGTAAAAAAAAAATCTAAGGTTACTAATCTAGCATTAACCAAGCATACATGCTAACTATAACTATGGAAAGCCTTTAAGGAACTTAGTTAACTACATATACCTGCAGGTCGGGTCACCGCTACAAATGCTTGATCTTGTCCTCGCTGCTGCAGCCCTCCTTGTCCTCTTTGAGTAGGTGTTTAACCTTGACGAACAAATGATGTTGGACATTCTTTCACTTGGTGCGTAGCTGATCCGTACGATAAGCATTGTCGTAACCTTTTACGACAGTGATCAAAATGATGACCTGGCCCCCGACAGTAGGAGCATGTAATAATCGGCTGGATCTGATTTTGCTGTTGTAGGGAATAAGGCTGCTGGTGATAGTGTTGGGGTGAAGTCTTCTCCGAAATATTGGGACATTTTGCCGATCTTGATTGGTTGTTAAGTCCTCCATTTGCGTCTCTATCTCTCTTTTGCTTACGCTTCAATTCTGTTTCTACCGCATGTGCGATCTTCAAGATCTTCTCGTAAGTTGTGGCCTGGCTGGTGGCGATGGCGATGCGAATTTCATATGAAAGTCCCTTCCTGAACTTCTTGGCTTTGGCTGCAGGGGTCATGGCGTCTGCGAAGCGGCTGAGGCGGGAGAACTCTGCGGTGTATTCGTTGACGGAGAGGTTGCCTTGTTCCAGGCTCTCGAACTCGTTCTCCAACTCTTTACGGGCTGCTTAAAGGAAGAACTTCGTCTTGAACAGCTCCTTGAACTCTTCCCAAGTTACGTCTGGCGCGGTGAACCGAGGCTCGTCTCTGTACCACGTGTGGGCGATGTCGTAAAGCTGCATGCTGGCATTCTCGACCTTCAGGTCTTCAGGAACTCGAGCCCTCCGAAGGTTGCGGTCAACGTTCTCTAACCACTCATCCGCGTAGAGAATCCCTTCCGTTTCTTTGAATTCTCTGGGCCTAAGGTCCACAAAATTCTTGGAAGTTCCAGGACGCGGCTGTGGAGCGTCCCTAGTCTGGAGAACCTCTCTCAAGGTATCGCAGAAGTCGTCAGCCTGTCGTGTTTGAGAAGTCATCATCTGCTGGAAGATCCCGAGAAGCGTGGCATTGTCCAACGGAGGTGGCGGAGGCAGAACATGTGTTGGGTACATGGCAGGCGCTGGATACGTCGCTGGTGCAGGGTGCATGATAGGTGCTGGATGTGGAACATATGCTGGCTGGAAGGGTGCAGGCTGATGGAAGAGTGCTGGTGGAGGAAAGTCATCTCTGCGGAATCTCGAGTATTGCGTTTGAGCCGGGTCGCCCTGATGAGTAAGCTGGCCTCCCTGCGTCGGTGGGGTCATGTACGAGAAGAATCCTCCTGCAGCCAGTGGGGTGTTCAGGAAAGCGTTACTCCTGTCTTGAGAATCCATTAGCTGCAATAAAAGAAAAGCATTAAACGGCGGAAAGATTCAAGCAGGATGCAAATCAAGAAAGGTTAAAGTCAAAGGTGGAGATCAATAATCAAACACGTGGAGGATGTCCTTAAAATCTAATCCTATTCGCAGGCTCGCAGTAGTACGACTAACTTAAGTACTACCACGAGTTCGCAGTCATTGCAAAAACGGACCTGCATGGGCCACCATAAAAACTTGTCACGACCCGCTCCCGGATAACCGAGTACGGGTTCGTGTCCAAGCCCAGCCTACGCCGCGGTATCGGCGGTAGAACGCTGTCTAGTACACACAATAACATCTTCCACAGATATAATAGATCATAAATACAAATCGTACTCAGCAGTGACACAAAACCAAGAAAACAAGAGTACGATAGATAATGAAATAATATCCAACTCAAATGACAAAGAGACTGAAATCCAGAATAGTAAAATATCGTCCATCCATGAACAAATCTGATCCATCTAAGAAATAAACTAAGACATGCATAAAGGTAAATCTAGATCCCTCCAGAGATCATCCATGGCTCCTGAGTCTCGGTACCAACAAAGTCAGTACTACCCACTGCTGGTCCATAACATGAAGTGCTAGAGATACTCTCCCTCACCTACAACAACGATCCAATCAGGAAAGGAGCAGAGTATAACCATATTGCAATTAATGTTGTTAGTCCAAAATAAGTTAGAACAAGCGAGAAATTATGAAGGTAAAGAATATAAAAAGAACTAGCAAGACAAGAACTAACAAGATATGAAGTGGCAAAAGTAAACTAGCAAGATGTAAACTAGCAGGACATGAACTGACAAGATAATGAACTAGATAAAGGAAAAATAGAAACCAATACGTGTGTGAAATACTTTTAAATACGTGAATGGCTGGGCTAATACGGCACATCATACGATGGCTATCGTTCAGTAATGGTGCGGCTAACTCATACGTGTGTGTGTATGACTTAGCTATCGTTCGGTAACGTAATTGGGTTTGTTCACGTATTAATCGAGTATTTCACCTCCCGACTCTCTAACAATCAAAAATGGTCATTGATACGCTAAGAAGAATACGATAACTACAGTGTCACAATCGTGTCTCAATGGAATATCAAGCAATGATTCAACGGGATATCAAACGAGAAAACTATGTAGTAAATATTATAATGAACTAAAACATAAATGCAATACTGTACTTGCCTGAATCCTTGCACAAATCGTAGTCACAAGCCAAGGGTGAAGGAAGGTCGATCTAGAAGCTGTCAACCTATAACATATATTGCACCACGAGCAGTGCACGAAAACTACAAATTAATTCTAATATTCTAGTTCTAAATAGTGGCTAGTTGGATTACTAATTTAATAATAATTAATTCTATAATAATTCACTTAAAAACCTAATTTAACCTAACAATAATCTGAATATAATCTAAATATGCAAGTTTGGCCATCAAAAGTCGTGTTTCTCAATTTCGGAAACCATGACACGCAAATCGAGACGTGCCGTTGATTTCTTGGTCAAACGCTATGAACTCAAGATTTTGAAAGTGCATCTTGTTAGATTTCAGCACCACGAGTGTGCTGGAATCGACCATGCCACAAAATCACGCTTTGGTCAAAAGATATCGCCGTTGTGGCTAATCGTGACCAAAACGGAGATCAATCGATCAGTTCTGAGTTCAACAGAATAAATAAAATAATATATGAACGAAATAATTTCTGGGAAAAAAATATATATCGTAGATCTCTGTGGTAGCTTTCCGAAACTTCAAACGGTTCATGATTTCGATTTCTGGTTCTCCCGGAATCTCGAAAACACTGAAACGCGTCAAGTTTCGGACAACCGACACTCTACAAATTTTCCAGAAATTTAGGTTCAGAATTTACAAAAATAAATTACATAATTAGAGAGATTACCTCAATATGAATCCAATAAAAAAAATGGTGCGCAAAACGGAGGTCGGAGTTGCCGGAAAATGCTTCGGGAAGTCGGGGGATCACCGGGATCAAAACCACAAAGGTCGGCCAACAAAATAACTAGGGTTTTCTGATTTCTGTATGCAATATATATTATATATAGGGGTGGCTCAGCCGAGTTGTGGGCGGCTAGGGACACGTGGCTTAATCTCCTACGCCCCGCTCAATTGACTGGACGGTCAGATATCAATGCGGGTTGGCTGAGCCGACTAGGACTCGGCTAAGCAGCCGAGTTAGCAAGGAAATACCCAGTCAGCACACCGCTGACTGACAGGCGAGCCCCGCTAGGTCGGCCCAAGCGGCTGACGCGTGGGCCCCCTAGGCGCTGACTGTGTATTTAATTTCAGAAAATGATTTATAACCCAAATTAAACCTAAATAAATTCAAATAAATTCCTAAAGATTCTAGAAAAATCCAAACAAATTATAGAAAATATTACTAACCACCTAGAATCTTGATAAAAATAATTTGTCTCAAAATAGTCTCAAATGACCCCATAATAAATATTGGAAGCCCTTAAAAATATATAAACCATGATAAATAAATACTTAAATATTGCCAAAAATTATGGAAAAATTTTAGAAAATATAAAATAATATAATAAACCCTAGAAAAATGTTTGGGGTCAATACTTGCTCTTAGGCTACCACAATAAATTCTAGAAGTCCTAGAAAATAGGTTTTCCCACTATTTAATAATCAAAATAATTCCAGAAAATTCCTAAAAATTCCTAGAGCATTAAATATGAACTATTCAATTAAAATGAAAAAATATCACTAAATTATAATCGGGTGGCGGATGCCACAGCTAGACCTTCATGAGCTCCGTGATGGATGTGGTCTCCTACTTGCTGCTGCTGCTGAGGATCTTAGTTTATTTTGTTTCTGCACTTTGGACTTCTAGTTGATGTAGTTGTTTTTTATTTTATTAGAATTCTCTATTATATGTGACTCTTGAGAGACTTTATGAAGTTTATGCAGTTTATTATTAATTTTTGGTGTGCTTGCCAGTTATTATTGGTTGTTTGTGTTTGATAAATGCCAAAAGGGGGAGAAATATTCCAATATTCAATTATTCATATCATATTATATTGTACTTTGGGAAAGATTGCTTTTATCATGAAAACAGGAATGTTGGCTTACAACGAAGCAATGTTTACGGGGGAGCTATTGTTAGCTCTGTACTGATTACGGAGGAGCTACTGCTTTTATAAATGTATCCAGGTATGAACATTGAATAAACAAATATTATTTTGTCAATTATCAATATGGGGGAGATTGTTGACACAAAATCACATTCAACCAAATATTAATACAATTGATAATATGATACTTGTCATAATTCAATAAGACACATCAAGATTGAACTCAGTACAAGACAGACGACGGCTCGTACCTGCAGCGTACAATGTTTCGAGTCTGTATTTTACACTTTTCTTGAGTCTAGATATATGTAAACTTAGTCGTACTGAGCAGTTTGGGCCTTTACCTATACCTATACCACAAACCAAAAGCTCCATCAAAACCAAACTAGCCCATAGAGCCCACTGGACCAATTCTGTCTTCTGGAGACAGAGTTCAGGCCGAACTCTGCCTCCACACAGAGTTCGAGCCGAATTCTGTCCCCTAAAATCTAGGTCCCTAATTTTTAGGGTATGCAGGATGCTAGTTGTCCAACGGCCAAAAATTTGAATTCTTGACCCAGAATTCTGGCCGAATTCTGCCTACCTAGAATCCTATACATAGGCCTTGAATTCTCACTTTTTCAATCATCCAATATTCTCTTCTTTTCTCTCTAAAGCCTTATACAAGCCATATCCTTCTCATCTACTAGCCACAAGCTCCCTAAGCCTCAAAGTGCTCAGTGCTTTTCAGTTAGGAGTTTGTGCAAGAGTTCAAGAAGTCGCTTGGAAAATTCCAAGCATCGCCACTGCGATCTCTGTAAGAAGTTGACGTGCTCTTTTGAAAAAAAGGCACGGGGTGTAACTACTATTTCACAAATAGTGGATTTAATCCTGAGCTAGAGTTCTCAGGCGTGGACTAGTCCTCCAAGAGGGAAACCAGGTTAAAATCGGCTGTGTTTGCGTATGCTTTCTCGTTCTTTATTATTTCCGCATTTACTCTGATTATTTACTATTGGTGAAAGAGTTTAATTTTTAATTGGATATTATTGTCATAAAATCTATTCACCCCCTCTAGAGTTGCCTATTTGATCTTCAACTATATAACCCAAAAATATATATACCTATTTATATAACCCATCTATAATCTAACATCATCTACTCAAACTCAAACACTAACCCACTAACACCAGGATACCATATCAACCTTGGTCATATCGGCATCCCAATTCCAATACCTTGGTTGGAATCTAATACCTTAACTTGGGTAAACCTAACCTTATCTTGATATCTTGATACCTTATCTTGGTACCTTGATACCATACCTTGGTCATAAGGTAAACTAATCATTTACCTTAAAGGTAAAGGTAATTCATATTTACCTTAAGATACTAACTTGGTATCGTGAGATACCAAGATACCCCTCAATTATCTAATTAACTAACTATCTAATATACTAACATAACATCTTAACTAATATCTAACATATAACCTATAAGGACTAACTTGCTAATATACCAATATCTAGAACGAACATAACCTATTAACATATTAATATCTAACATACTAGATATCTAACATCAAACTATCTAACAACATATCAAATATCTAACAAATACTAACCTCTACTATCTAACTAACACTCACACTAACAAATATTGCCTAAAAATTATATATATATATATATATATATATATATATATATATATATATATATATATATATATATATATATATATGTATGTATATGTACTATATCATACAATTACTCTATGAAACCTACATTCACTTAATATCCATACTACATAGGCTCATAGGTTACACAAAATGCCTATGTTGTATAGTCACACTTCTACTTAAAATCAATACTGTACCAATTGAGCCTTCACTAAATTCTAGGATTAAAGTATGTTGTATCTGTTCGTGTTAGCTTTTCGAAACTTCAAACGGATCGCATTTTCGTGTCCGGAAGCTCCCGAAAACGCAAAATACCGAAACGCGTTCGTCTTTCGGACATCTGACACTCAAATAGTTTTACAGAATGTTCTAGAACGATTTTGGCTTATTAAAATATATATTTGTAAAGCTAACATCGATACGGTTCTTTTAAAAAAATAAAAGATTAATCGGAGTTCTGAGCTAAAAGTTATGGCATTTCTAAGTTGCTATGGTTACTAAAAACGTGGACGAATATTATAAAGAATTTGGGTTGTTTTGGACAAAATAAACACATGTAGGCCAAGATACTTGGAACCAACATAGGTATCCAAATGAAACTCATTCTAACCATCCTAACTAGGATCAATCCACTCTCTAACCATTCTAAAACTGAATTTAAAACACAATTAATCCGATTAGGCAATAAACCAAACACATGGGGTATCTAAATTTGGGATCTATCAAGTAGGACACAAAATACATATATAAAATTCTCAAGAGAGCTCCAAATGGCCTCAAACTTGAATCTAAAAGGGGTACATGCATGGGGGTGGATCCTATGGATTCAAAACTAACTAATATGTATAGAAAATCAATTTAGAAGGTTGGTTTTACCTATTGGGAGTGGGATCCCAATGATACTCTCAAGGACACGGCTCCGATACGAAGATCCTTCCAAAATGGACACTCCTCCTTGCACTTTGCTCCAAATCTTTGCTAGCACCCTCCCTTGGTAGTATGAGAAGGTTGGATGGAAGTTTTGGTGGAGGAATGAAGAGATTTGAAGATCAAATCAAAGATGAAAGCTCTCTAATTTGGGAAAGAACACGTTGTGAAAGAAAAGAGGCAAGATAGAATAAAATAAAAGGAAGGGAGGCTAACCTAACAATAGTGGCTACCATTAAACCCTATTGGGCCTTGGGGGAAAGCCCATTTAGGCCTCAACTAGTCCTCTTGGTTAATTTTAAGTTAGGTTTAAGTTTGGGATCAAAAGGGTTAAATTTAAGCCTCTAACTTAACCAATCTAACAAGTGGGATTAGTCTAAACTTACTAACTTAATTAATGGGGTTTGTGGGTCATGACTAACTAATCTTGGGGTCCCGTCTAGAGTTTAAGCTACCTGGGTCACTAACACAAGTCAGAATGAAACGAAACACAAACTCGACTAAACAAATCTCATAAAATTAATATTAAAATATAAAAATTCCTAAAATATTAAAATATAAAAAATGACTAAAATCATAATACACCAATTTAAACATTATTAAAATAATCTAGAATTCACCAATTAATCAAAATCCTAAATAATTCAAAAATCACAAAATGACCAAAATATCCTTAGGCTAAAAATGATAATTAGCTAATCTAATCACATGGGTCAGGCCTCCATGGTCATGGTTAGTCTCTAAGCTAAGCAGCTCTAAGGTTACACTAGCCAAAGAACAAAATTACAAAACAATAATTTAATGATATTAAAATAATCAAAATTTACCAATAAATCAATAACAAGATTTAAACCTATTATTTAATAATCAATTTTACAAAAGTTCAAAATTATCCTCATTTTAGAAAAGTGGTGGTTACACAAACAAGTTTGCTCTCTGTTCTGAATAGAACGATCAGAAGTAGAGACTTCTCGCAAATAAGTTTGCTTTCTATTCTGAGTAGACCGATCAGAAGCATAGACTTCTCACAAACAAGTTTGCTCTATGTTCTGAGTAGAAATTCTTGAAAACAAGTTTGCTTTCTATTCTAAGTTTTAGGATTTTGAAAATTCTGGCAAATAAGTTTGCTCTCTAAAAATTCTTAGCATGTTGGAGATTCTGGCCAACAAGTTTCTCTCCAAAAGATCCTTAGGATGTTGGAGATTTCGATAAACAAGTTTTCTCTCTAAAAAAATCCTAAAGCCACTGAATAATATCCTTTCATATTATCATTTCCTCTCTCAAATATAAACTGATAGAAAGAGAGCGTTCTTCCTTGCAAACGTGCTGTATTTGGGACAAAACTTATTACAAAATCAAAGAAGAAATAAGAAGAATATATAATAAATTATTATTCTTATCAGGGTGATAAAGACTACCGCTGCTCAAGGCAAGATTCGTCCACCGTGATCTGCTCCCAAGAAGCAACAAGTTATCAAAGAAATTTTGGAACACTCGTCGTCAACTTTTTGTAACTCTAACAAGCTTCCTAGACTCAACGAGCTCCCTTTTCTTTAATATTTTTTGTGTCTCCAAAAGGAGGCTAGGGGGCTCTATTTATAGAGAGGAAAGAGACTTCACCTCTTCTCCTATTCGACGTGGGACTAAAATTTCAAAACTCAAAAAATGAATTTGATATTTTAGATCATCGAGCAGTCAGCAAAGTCATGTGCCAGTCCGTGTATACTCTTGTGCACACGCCCGTGCATATACGGTGTAATATTTTGCACCCGTGAGCCGTGTCTGAGTTCGAGTTAGAGTCCGCGTTCGAGCAACAAAAAGCAATATACTTCCTTGAGGGGTTAATCATGTTTTCTTCTTGGAAAACACCCCCACATAGCACCAACATATGCCCCCACCACATCCCATGTGCACACCTAAACACATGAGAATTATTATATGGAGATACCCACTTGGTTGTGTAGCCGATGTGGGACTTTTTTACACTAGTCCAAAGGCAAAAACACCAATAGATGGAACATCTTTCACACGGCCCATGGTTCGTGTGGCGTGGCTCGTACTCGTACGAGCCTAAAATGACAGCAATGTGGAGACCACCAATGCAGATGACCATCATTTCTACTCGCTGCCACTTCAACCGGCAATTTTGAAAGTTTCAAAAAGATAAGTAGAACCATCCTCGTCAAACTTTGTCTCATCTGCATCGAGCAATAGATGCCATGCTTGGAGATCTGGTATTTCTGTAGCCATCGTCGATACTAGTGTAAGCTACTCCGTCGAGGAACTTTCTCTTCAGGCCAACAGAGCACTGCCGCGAGACTTGGAGAAGAAGAAATTGTGGCGATTGGTTGAATAAGAAAGAGAAGCGAACTCTTGTGGTAGTTTAAGGTATTGGACTTAAGTAAATAACCTTGAAAATCCTTATCATATTCTTTAGAGCTAGAATATATACAACACCATTGTAACAAAACAATCAATATTGTATCAAACTACCTATTCTTATGCACGCACGTGACGACGGAGGGAGGCCAGATACGAAGCCCGCGGGGGGGGGGGGGGGGGGTAAGGGGAATGGACGGGGTTACCGCACTTGTGGAGGTGGGTGCAAAAGTATGCGCCAAAGCACTTTTTTGGGTAAAAAGGAGGGGGGAAATATGACATTCTTAAAGTATAAACAATAGTTTTACTGAGTTAAACAAATGTGGAGTTAGGAATAGATTAGTATAATCATCACCCAAGTACACTTAAGTTTGGCTTAACCTATTTTAAATAAGCTATGGTAATATTACATTTGATAACATTCATAATAATTTATAGTAACTGTGAATATTTGCATATATGTATATATGTACACTTAAAGAATACTGAACATATGTAAATAAGCTATTTGGACAATTGAGCATGGACTAAACCCTCACATTAGATTGGACATTTCCAACAGGCAAGTATAGATTGTCCGAGTTGTACAATATGTACATGCTTATTATTATTTCTATTGTTTATATTCTGGTTATGTCATGACCCGCTCCCGGATAATCGAGTATGAGTTTGTAGCCAAGTCCAGCCTACGCCGCGGTATCGACGGTAGAACGCTGTCAAGTATACATAATAAAATCCTCTACAGATATAAGTGATCACAGATACAAATCATACTCATTATTGACACAAACCAAGAAAATAAGAGTATGATAGATAATGAAAATAATAATGTCCAAATCCAATAACAAAGAGACTAAATTCAGAATAATAATATGTCCCATCCAGAAACAAATCCGGTCCAACTAAGAAATTTAAACTAAAAATAAAGATAAATCTAGATCCCTCTAGGATCAATCATGGCTCCTAAGTCTCGGTACCAACATCATCAGCACTATCCTATGATGGTCCATAATAAAAAGTGTAGAGGTACTCGTCATCCTCACCTATATTGTCAATGATCCAGTCAAAAAAGGAGCAACGTACAACCATATAGTATTTAATATTGTTAGCACAAAATAACCTAGGATCAATGAGAAACAATAATGGTAAAGAACGTATAAATATCTAGCAAGTTATGAACTAAATATGGGAAACAATAATCATAAACAAGTAAGCCAATAGAAAAGAAGCACGTAGATAAAGAACCAAACTAAGATCATAAACAATGGAAACAATAGTGTGTGTGAAATACCTTTTGATACGCGAACGACTGGGCTAATATGGCACATTATACGATGGCTATCATTTATTTTTGATACAGCTAACTCACACGTGAAGTGTATGACTTAGCTATCATTCATTAAACATTATTTGGATTTTTTCACGTACCTTTCGATTATTTCCTCTCCCGACACACTAAACCACAATACGGTCAACGATACAATAAGAAGGATATAATAAGCCTACCGTGTCACCATCATGTCTCAAAGGAATATCAAACAAGAAAATAATAAAGAAAGCATTATAGTATATCAAAACATAATATAATACTGTACTTTCCTGAACCCTTAGTTACAAGTCGAGGATGAGAGAAATTCCGACCTAGACGCTATCAACCCGTATCGCACCATCGTAACACGGACCGTGCACGAAAGCCACAAGTCAATTCTAAGATTCTAATTCTAAAATCATAGAATAAGTGGCTAATGGGTTAACTTATCTAATAATAATGAATTCTAGAATAAATTACGTAAAAACCTAATTTAACCTAACAATAATCTGAAATATAACTTAAACAAGGAATTTTAGCCATAGAAACTCATATTTCTAATTTTGGAAACAATGGCATACAAATCGAGGCGTGATAATGACTAACTAGACAAACAACATGAACTTGAGATTTTAAAGTGCATCTTGGTAGATTTCAGTGCCACGAGTGCACCGGAATCGACTGGACCACAAAATCACGCTTTGGTCAATAGATATTTATGTTATGGCTAACCGTGACCAAATCGGTAATTTATCGATCAAATCTGAGTTCAACATAATAAATAAAATAGTAAACGGATGTCTAACATTCTAGAAAAATTATATGTTGAAGATCGTCATGTCAGATTTCCAAAACTTTAAACGGATCACGAATCGGAGTTCGGGATCTCCCAAGATCTCAAAAACCGTACGACATGTCAAGTTTTGGACAACCAACACCAAAATAATTATCCAAAAATTCAGAAGCAAAATCTCAAAAAATAAAATATGTATTCTAAAATCTAATCTCAAGACGAACCCAATAAAAAAATGGCACATAAAAACGAGGTAGGGGTTGTCCGCAATCGCTTCGGGACGTTGGAATTCTCCAAACATCAATCTCCTCCAAAAATCGGCCATAAGATAATAGGGTTTCTGAAAACTGTAATATATATATATATATATATATATATATATATATATATATATATATATATATATATATATATATATCCAAGCTCCCTAGCCTAAGTGGTTAGGTGGGGGGCTCACTTGGGGGAGGTCCCAAGTTCGAGCCCCCCGTGGGCATGGGATGGCTGGGTGGTATATATATATATATATATATATTTTTTTAGCCCCCCCGTGGTATATATATATATATATATATATATATATATATATATATATATATATATATATATATATATGTATATATATATATATATATATATATATATATATATTGGAAAAAAAATATATATTGGAAAAGCGGTCGGCTAAGTCAGTGGAAGCTGCGGCTCCAGGCCACGTGGCATAATCCTGTGCAGCCCGCTTAAAAACCAATGGCCCGATAGCCACTCGGCTAAGGGAGGCAGCTAAAGAGTCGTGGCTCCTAATAAGGAACTACACAGTCAACAGCCTGTGCTGCTAAAATCTAGGCCCGCCCCTCTCAGCCTGAGTGGCTGACAGGTGGGCTCGACTCATGCTGATTAGGTATAATTGATTTTAAAATCAATTTTAAGCCAAATAAATTAAAATAAATTCCTAAAAATACCTAAAAAATCTTAAAAAATTACAAAAAATGTTTCTAACCTCCTAGAGCCTAAATAAAAATACATTGTCCTAATATATTACCAACTGGCCTTATACTAAACCATGAAAGTCATCAAATATATAAATCTTGATAAAATAATTATTTAAAAATATCTTAAAATATCTAAAAATTGTAGTAAATTATGAAATAGCTAAAGAATGCTTATATAAGCTATCTAGAGTCCATATGACTATAATATGGTCATGGCTCACGTATGAGCTTAGGCATGACCCTTATGATCATAGAAGTTAATCGTAGTAAAGTAAAAAAATGAAAAAAAATCCCTAAATTTCTAATCTGGGAGCAGATGCCACAGATTATTTCACTTTTTGTTTTCGCATAGCACATGCCCCTTGTACATGTTTTACGTTGCTTTATTTTTAATTATCTTTATATAGTAGTTTGCTACACGTACTTCTGCTTGTCTTGTAATTGACTTGCGTTATTGCATTTTGACCCTATCTTTTTGTTTTTGATCGTAAGACTAGATTTGGTTATGTAGTTCTATTTACATGAGTTAACTTGACTTGATCAGTAGTCCTTAGGCCACTCTTGATCGTAGGTAACCACTATGATGCGATAGGGGTTTATTAACTTGATCACTCTCAATCGTAGGTACACATTGTGTTGTGAAAGAGATTTACTATATAGACTTGGAGCCTCTACTGATCTACTTTCTAAATGCCCGTTAGCTTCCTCTGGGTTGCGGTTATTCTAATTTATTTATAGTCACGATTGTTGACACTATTCTCGGTGGCATGCATGCCACCATCTTAATTGTCGTTATTTTCTGTGTTATTTCCTTGTCTTTCATATGCATATTATTTACTGTTACATTCGACATGTATACTATGTATCTTGCTACGTCCCTCTATGAAGCTGAGTTTTCTTCAAAAAAAATTTGTCGACTTAAAAAAGATACATCTATTACTATTTATTTAGAAAATTTTCCTTAATAAAATTATTTTTATTACAAAACAGATAAACGTCCCAAATATTAATTTAGGTCTTTTTGGAGTAGCGTATCTAATATTGCCGTCTCGAAAGTCCTTTTTTTTGTAGTGTACCCATAAGATTTTCTTCGTGTGTACTTGTATAGGATTCATATATCGCTAGTGGTACCATCTTGTCATTCTTTTGTATTTTATATTTTATATCATGATATTCTGTGCTTATATAGCGTAGTTTTATAGTCCCATATTGTTCTTTCAGATCAATCAAACATATACGCTAATGGCCTTTAGACCATGTAACATGTTATTCATTCTTGTTATTTATCCGTTATATGGATTGGGATATATAAGCATTGATAGAGACTCATGGATAATTCGAATGCCCTATTTTGGATAGCGTATATGTATTTGAGTTGGACTAATCTACTTGATACGTGGCTATCTATTGTCACGCATTCTAGTCCTACGTATTTTGGGACTCGAGCATGACATTTATCCCCAAGTACCAAACCCACTCAAGAAACAACCAAAATCCAAATCCAAATCATCCTTCTCTTCTTGCACTCCTTAATAAGTTCCAGGTGCCATAATGGTACTAAAATCTATGATCTATCGATAGTATGCCACCAATATATGAAAGCTGTGTACCTCTTTTATGGTCTTTGTTCTCAGTTATGCCAAAATTATATAAAAATTCTCATCAACATGGATGCCACACGTACCCACAATGAACTAGAAAAAGATAATGTTTGACCTCATAAAATAGTATCTATTCAAGTTGACGTAAAGTTAATTTTGTTTTAGCATCTCCAACCCTCCTTAAGCTCTAAGGGTGTGCTTGGATTGAGGGGGAAAAAAATTAGTAGCGTTACGTAGGGTTAAGTGAAGGGGAGTTAAGTGAGGGGGAGTAGAGTCAATGCATATAATCTTGATTGGATTGAAGAAAGAGAGTTAAGTGGGATGTGTTTAATATTAACATTTGCTTGGATTAAAGGTTTTGAGTGAGAGGAGGACTAATAAAATTTAACCAAAATACCTTTATTAAGTATGTCATAAAATTAAATTTTATTGGAATTTTAATTAAAATTTGTCAAAACATCCACGCAAATAAGGAAGATACGAAGCAACATGTTGAAAACATGAAAAATGGAGGAAAAAATCTTGATATTTTATATGACAAATAAGAGGCATTTATGATTTCTTAAACAAAATCTACCAATCCCTCTTGTTAACCCTCCGATTTCGGGGGTTAAAAAAGACAAAAGAGGTTAAATAAACCCCCACTAAACTCTTTATAACCCCCTCCTAAATTTTTAACCTCAAATCAAGCATGGTTTTTATTTTCCCTCACTTAACCCTCAATCCAAGCAGACCCAATGTTTGTCGAGGTTCTTGTTGTAAGTATATTATCAAAACAAACCACAATAAATTTACCAATGAACGGTTGATTTCAGTGCCTTTTTCATGATCATTAGATTCATGAAGATACTTGGTACTTAGATAATTCGAATAGCATGACCATCTACACTAACAATCCATATCGTGTTTTAAATGTCATTTTCTACTTGGTCGAATATGACTTTGATGGTAGCTACTTCGAAGGTATATATTAGAGGAGATTTTGGTTCCACTCAACTACTCAAGAATATCATACAATCGTGGTATTGGGAGTGTTAAGATTAAATAGGTTTAGGATTATATTTATTCTCCTATTGGAAATAATATCCCTATCTTCTGTATGTACATGGATCCATTCTCCATATATATATATATATATATATATATATATAAAAATATATATATATATATATATATATATATATATATATATATATATATATATATATATATATATATATATATATATATATATATATATATATATATTGGCCCAAATGGTCGGAGTTCGAGCCCCATTGGAGGCGAGTTCGCCAAAATTACCCATTGCTTCAAAATGTATATATATATTGGAGATTTTTCTTGACATATAGAGAGAGCTTGCTCTCAACACATGCCTAGTTTTTAGTCCCAATTTGGAAAAGCATCATGAAGTGTATCTCAATATATACTTGGTGTGTTGTTGAGATATGCACTTGGGGTGGTGACCCTTAGGAGGGAACCATGTGGGTGATTTTTCTAGAAGGTAAGGATAAGACTCCATGTTAAAGCATTAATGCTTTTTGCTCTTGGAATTTTTTCCAGTAGAGCTAAGCCCTATAGGGACTTAGCGACTCGGACTCGGACTAGGACTCAGACTCAGACTCAGATTCGGGCTCATAGGCTCATGAGGCATAATATGGTATTTTGTTGGCGCACATTGCACTTAGCACGTCAACATCGTTACTAGACGCATAGTGCGCTTAACTTGCGCTTGTTGTGTAAGCTTATTGTGCAGCCGTTTGTACGCCAGTTTGTACTGTCCGATCGTACGACCAGATGGTGCACCAGTTGGCATGGCCAGATGGCGCAGCCTGATCCCGTGGCCAGAAGGCGTGCCAGTTGGCGTGGCCTGGTGGCGCTACTAGATGTCATTGCCAGATGGCACGGCAGTTTGTGCATGTTATGCACGGTGCACGTGATGCGCGTTGTGCATGAGTGCGTACGAGCGTAGTTGGCATAATTAGCGCAGGCCACGTAGATGGCGCACGTTGTGTGCTAATTGGTGCAGTCGTATCTGTGCATAATTTGAACGATTATGTAACGTTCTGGGACAGTTATTCCCACGTCCTGAATGTTACGTAGACTGGGCAGTTATTGCAAGCACCTATATATGGTTCTTTCTTCTCTCTCTCTCAGAACACAGAGTTCATAATTTCCTTACGAAATAGTTCCGAAGAGCATAGTGTTCCAAAGTTCTCCGTCGAACTTGCTGGTTCCTGAAAGTTGTTCATTTGGGGCAATTCAAGTTTTTGAGCATCGGTGATTATTAACCCCAGCAGACTATTTTCATCATTCTGTTCATTTCTTCTTCTGTCCATCTGAACGAGTCCATTTCTGGTATAATCAAAAAGTCTCTTAGTCGATTTTGTTGCTGCTGTTATGAATTCTTTTCTGCCTTCTTCTAAGTGTCATACTTGATTTCGTCTATCAAAATCCTCCAGGATCTATTTCTGGAAGAGGAAGGTTAGCCTCAATCTTTAACTTGCTAAAGTTGACCACGTGCTAACCGAGGAAGAATCGACTGTTCCAAAAACTGGGTCTGCAGCCGTAATCACTGCTGCTACTAAAAGTCAGATCAAATAGAGAAGGGAGAATAGCCTCTGTAGGCTTCTAATTCTTAATGCTATAGAGGACACCCTAATGGAATCATATTCTAAGAAGACATTGTTAAAGAGATATGGGAGTCTATGGAAAAACTGTAGGAAGATGATAAGAACATGAGCAAGATATTTGTGGTTGAAAAATATCATAAGTCTCTTTGAAGACAAAAAGACGATGATGTCTCAGGTAAAAGAATTCCTGAAGCTGCATCAAAAGTTAGAAGATGAGGGATGCCCCTCAACGACAAGTTCATTGTTAGAGGGATCGTTTCTATGCTCCCCGCTGATTGGAGCAAGTTCTATGCAAACATGTATAGGAAGAAACTGGAGATCAGTCTCGAAGATCTTCTACAAGAAATTTATGTTGAGGACCAGATGAAGGCTCAACTGAAGGTGGACGCTCTGTCCAAACAAATGGCTAACGCCAATTGGTCTACACCAAGGAATCCAAGGGACAACAGGCGGCTTCCCACAACAAGAAGAAGGACCCCAAAAATCTGGAAGTGAAGAGGACTTCCTTCAAGCAACAGAAGCCAAAATCTAATTTGGCTTGCTTCAAGTGTGGCAAGAAGGGCCACTTCAAGAGTGAATGCATCTAAGCACAAACAATCAGAGCAAGGTGAGCCTAGTAAGGTTTCAATGTTCAATGACGTTATTTCCATGATTGCTCAGGTCACTGCGGTGGGGGCTGACTTTGACTGGTGGGTATACACTGGTGCCACCTGCCATATCTGCTCAAGCAAGGAATAGTTCACCATATACACACCAACTTCTGAAGTTGTTACGGTGGCGAACCAAGCACAAGCTGAAGTTCAAGGGATCGGGATGGTGGTGTTGAAGCTGACTTCAGGGAAGTCTCTGACGCTTCAAAGTGGGAAGCATGTACCTGATATCGCAAAGAACCTGATCTCTGGAGGCCTACTCTGTAACGAAGGCCTAAGGATGGACATCAATGCTGGCCAGATGGTGATGTCCATAAAAGGAACATACTTCGGGAAGGCGTTTTCTACCGAAGGAATGTTTAAAATTCAGCTTATAAATCAGTCCAACGTTATTAGTTCAATCGTTCATTCTTCTTATGCTATTGAGTTATGGCATAATAGACTAGGACATGTTCATTATTAAAGAATAAACATAATGTCTTGTTTAGGACTTATCTCCAAATATGGGGGTAAGGTAGAGAAATGTGAAGTATGTGCTCAGATAAAAATCACAAGGAAACCTTTTTCTCAGGTTAATCGAAGCACAGATCTTATGGAGTTTATACACTCTGATATCTGTGACTTCAAACAGTTCTCTACAGAAGCCGGGATGAAGTATTTCATAACTTTCATTGATGACTTCTCAAAATACGTGTTCGTCTACTTGCCCAAGGCTAAAGACGAAGCCTTCGAGAAGTTCAAAAAGTTCAGGGCGGAGGCTGAATGGCAAACTGGACAACAACTCAAGAGAATAAGAATTTATCGAGGCGGAGAGTATCGGTCTCATGAATTCGCATCGTTCTACAAAGAACATGGAATTGTCAACAAGACTACTGCTCCGTATTCTCCTAAATCTAACAGAGTAGCAGAAAGAAAGAACAAAACATTGACAAAAATGATAAATTTAAAGTTGTTGACTACGGGTCTTCCAAAATACTACTGGAGAGAAGCTGCATTGATGGCCACTTTTATTTTGAATAGAGTATCGCATGCAACATCGGACGTTACTCCTTATGAACTCTGGTTCAAAGTCAGACCTGACTTGAATGTCATTCGAGTGTGGGAGTGTCTGGCATATGTGAAGCTTCCAGATCTGAAGATTTAGAAGCTTGGGACAAGGACTACGAAGACGATCTTATTGGGTTATGTCGAGAAGAGTGATGCTCAGAGATTTCTTGATATTGAATCAAATCATATCAATGAATCTCGCAACACAAAATATTTTTAAGATAAATTTGTAAGGCACAAAAATATTATTCTTACGGATATTCCAAAGAACAATGAGGGTGCACAAAAAACTAAAGCTTTCAATGAGAATAAAGTCCAAGAAGAAGTTGTTGTTGAAAAATTGTTGAACCAGAACTCGCTGGGCCTTCAACTAAGCGGGTGAGGAGGCCGAAGGACTTCAGAAATGACTTTTTCACCTATCATATGGAAGCAGATCCGCTTATCTATGGTGAGACGATAAAGACCAGAGACGCTATTTTCTGGAGAGAGGCGATAGACAATAAAATTGATTCAATCACCTCTAATAACACTTGGGTGTTGGTTGACCTTCCTGAAGGAGCAAAATCCATTAGATGTAAATGGATCTTCAAGAAGAAGATGAAAGCATACGGAACTATTGACAAGTTCAAGGCTAGGCTAGTAGCCAAGCAATTTTCTCAGAAGCAGGGGATCGACTACTTCGACACGTATGCTCCAGTAGCCCGGATGACCACCATCAGAATGTTAATTGCTCTCACATCAATACATAAGTTGGTGATACATCAGATGGATGTAAAAAATAGGTTTCCCAAATGGCGAGCTAACCGAATTAATTTACATGCAACAACCAGAGGGATTTATCATTAAGGGTCTTGAAGACAAAGTCTACAAGTTGGTAAAATCCTTATACGGTCTTAAATTGGCTCCCAAGATGTAGCATGAAAAGTTTGACGAGATTAGATGGTCAAATGGCTACAGGGTTAGCGAGACGGACAAGTGTGTCTACACAAAGTTCGTTGATAGAAGAGGTGTAATCGCTTGTCTGTATGTGGATAACATGCTAATCCTAGGTATGGATATGGGCTATGTCACAGAGATAAAAAAGTTTATCTTGACTAAGTTCAGTATGAAGGATTTAGGGGAAGCTGATGTAATCTTGGGGATCAAGATCATCCAGACGAAAACTAGACTGGTGTTATCACAGTCTCATTATATTGAGAAGATATCACACTCTACGAGTATCAGGATATTCCAGTGATCGATATGCCTTACAGGTGTGATCTGAAGCTGAAGCCTAATTTGAAGAAAAGCGTCATGCAGCTGGAGTATGCAAGCGTCATCGGAAGTTTGATGTATGCTACTACTGCCACAAGGCCTGGGATAGCTTTTGTCGTAGGAATATTGAGTCGGTTCACGAGCAACCCAGGCTTTGAGCACTGAAAGCTGTAAAACGGGTAATGAGATATCTCAAGAAGACTCAGACATATGCATCGTACTACAGTAGAGATCCGTCGATAGTAGAAGGCTTCAGTGATGCCAACTAGTGCTCAAAGTTGGAGAGCGAGAGATCTACAGGTGGATTCATTTTCACAATCGGTGGAGCTGCTATATTGTGAAAGTCGAAGAAGCAGACTATGCTCTCTTATTCCTCTATGGAATCTGAGTTATTTGCACTTGACACCGCTACAAAAGAAGCAGAATGGCTTCGGAAGCTCATGTATGATATTCCAGTCGTTGGGGTATAGATACCGACGATTCTGATATACTACGACAACCAGGCGACTGCGACGGTGGTATCAAATGATCTGTTCAACGGGAAGAAAAGAACTATGCGGTTAAAGCACAAGGCAGTGCACGATCTTATCAAGAGAGGTGGCATTGCAGTGATTGATGTTCGGAGTCAGAAGAACCTGGTGAATTAGTTTACAAAGGGCCTCAAGTGCCAGTTGGTTGATGACACAGCCTGTAAATGGACTTGAAGGCATTATGATATTATGTTATTGTAATTCTACCATAAAGTTTATGTTATTAGTCCAAAGAGAAATCTACTATGCATCTAACTTTTGGTTCAAAGGAGGACCACTAACTAAGAATATCAGTTACAGTGGCTACATGTCCTCTATGGCATGGAAAGATTACGGACCTACAAGCACTATTATCTACTATATGTTTTCTGCGAAAAACGGATCCTGTGATGAGGATGGCTTAAATGCCTTAATAAGTTCTCATGCAGAATGAATGCCTGGTGTACTTTAGAGGAAGCATGGTAGCACAGCACTACAAGGAGTGTAACTCCATGCTATAGTAGGGTGACTTTACCATGAGATTTCCAGGTAGGGGTATTATCTCAGCTTTGCGAGCCAAGTCACAGTGGTGTAGCAACGCAAATAGGTAGGCAGCCTAATATTGTATGATGAAATTAAAGCGTTGTAGACTGCACGACAAAGGGGAGAATGTCCTCTTATTACAATGGCATGACACCACAATGAGGTACCCGGAGAGGGGTAAAGCCTCGGCCTCGTATGCCATGTCGTTGCGGCATAACACCGTAAGAAAGCGAAAGGTCTCATGCTATAGTAGTATGACACTATGATAAGGTTCCTGGATAGGGGTAATGCCTCGGCTTTAAGCCATGTCATAGCAGCATAGCACTGCAATGGAAGCGCAAGGCTTCATGCCATGTCTCTTTAATAAAGAACTCACCTATAGTGTATGGACAGAGATAGTAGGCCGTCTATTGAGGGTAAACTTGTAGACGCCCAAAATTATATACTGAAATCAGGCTGGCACAGGGCCTTTAATGTGTAGCCAAGCATATGTGACTACATTATATGAGTGAGAAGAATTGTAGCTATGGTACAGAATTTAAGGTTTTGTCCATTCTTGTATTATAGTCTGTTGTTAGACCCATACGGGAAGATTCAAGTCGTTAGCGACATCTATCCTAATGCATGATGGACAGTTACTGTGGGGGGCACTCAAATCAATATATCGAGATATGTAGGGATTGTTGGAGCTTTTTATTGACATGTAGAGAGAGCTTTCTCTCAACACATGCCTAGTTTATAGTCCCACATTGGAAAAGCATCGTGAAGTGTATCTTAATATATACTTGGTGTGTTGTTGAGATATGCTCATGGGGTGGTGACCCTAAGGAGGGAACCATGTGGTTAATTTTACTAGGAGGTATGGATAAGATTTTATGTTAAAGCATTAATGCTTTTTGCTCTTGGAATTTATTCCATTAGAGCTAAGCCCCATAGGAGCTTAGCGACTCGGACTCAGGCTCATGGGCTTATGAGACGTAATGTGGTGTTTTGTTGGCACACTTTTCACTTAATACGTCAACTTTGTCGCTAGGCGCATAGTACGCATAAGTTGTGCTCGTTGCACGAGCCTATTGTACAGCCGTTCGTGCGTCAATTTGTGCTGCCCGATCGCACGACCAGATGGTGCGCCAGTTGGCAGGGCCTGATCGTGTGGAGTTGTTTTTTCTGTGACTCCTGCTTTCCTTCAATCCATCGTTACTCTCAATACAAATAAAATAAATTAATACTGGAAAGAGTAGATAAAAATAAAAAAATTCTTTCAGATAATCAATGTTCTTCTTCTTTTTTCCTGAAACAAACATCTAACATTATGCACTAATAGATGAAGAGTCACCCATATCAGTGCAGATATGAGATAAAATACAATCTGGTGTAAATTCATACATGATAGAAGCATGAATGCTTGAAGAAAAAAATAGCGTAGGAGGCCAAATTATGAGCCACCCCATTCGCATTCCTAGCGGTGAGCAAAAGGGACAGTCCTTTACGACAATGTAAAGCTTCGCGGCATTCATAAGATGATAATGTCTTCATTTCTCTTCAACTTGCTTAGAATGAGAGCTATTTTAAGAATCAATACCTCAGCTTCTAATGGAGACCCTCCATACTGAAAGGAGGTTATAGCACCATGGAAGTAACCTTCATTGTCACACAAAATAGCTGCTCCACCCATTCTCTCATCAAGATATGCACCATCAAAAATCAAAATTAATCTTTCCAGGAGATAATTGGAGGAGGGGACCATTTTATATTTTATTGCTGATGTAATTGAGAAGCAACAACATGTTGGGTTGTATCTCGTTTCCGGTTGAGCGCTCAAATGGGGGTGACAATGGAGTTGATAATTTAGTCTCACATCGGTTAGGAGGTGGGATCATGTGGTGTAGATAATTGGGTTTGGTTCAGGCCTTACATGAAAATTCACTTTTAGGGCATATGGGCCTAATTCAATATCGCATCTCATGGGCCAACTCTGGTTCGGGTTATACCGCATTGGTACAAGGGGTATCAAAGCTTTGGGTTCAGCGAGGTACCAGAAGTTGACAGTCAAATCAGGAAGTAGAGATGGACGCGAAGCCGGTACGCTTGGTAAACTTGAATCGTACTTACTATCATTATTGGCAGAGCAAGATAAAGGATTTGATGTTCATTAAGAAGCTGCCTCTTCCGGTATTTACGTCTAAGAAGTCCAATAATAAATTCCAAGAGGACTGGAACTGCGAGCATATACAGATGTGTGGGTACATACGGTAGATCGTTGACGAAAATGTGTACAACAATGTTGCCAACGTTGAGCACGCAAAGACATTATGGGAGAAGCTAAAATCTTTGTACATGAAGAAGACTGGGGTAAACAAGTTGTTCCTTATCCGGATGATGATAGATCTGCGGTACAAAGATGGTTCATCTATTACAGAACACTTGAGTGAGTTCCAAGGCGTGGTTGACTAGCTAACTTCAATGGAAGTTAAGTTCGACGACGAGGTTCATGGAAGACTATACAAGTATCTATGATCACTTCTGCTCTAGAAGGCATGGTCAGTCTGGAGTTTGTTAAGAGTGGGGTACTAAATGAAGAGATTCGGAAATGTTCTCAGGACACTTCATCCACAGTTCCACTCAGAGGTGCTAGTTTCAAAGAGCCGTGAAAGTGGACAAAACAGGGGTCCAGATGGTCGTAGAGACAAAAGCAGGGACAATTCTAAGGGTCGTACGAGGACTCGTAATATTACTATTACAGCAAAAAATGCCACATCAAGCGAAACTGTTTCAATTAGAAGAGAGAGAAGATAGGCAACAAGGGGAAGCAAGATGAGAATACTACAACGACGACCTTGACACATGGAGGTAATGTGATAATCATAGGTGATGAGGATGTCATGAACCTCGCCAGCGATTACAATTCTTGGTTGGTGGACTCGGGTGCTTCAGCGTACGTATCTCACAATAGGGCACTATTTTCCACTTATACGATAAACGACTGTGGAGTATTGAAGATGGAAAATAAAGATGTATCGAAGGTGGTTGCCATTGAAGATGTGCATTTAAGGACGAAGATGGGTGCAGTTCTTGTTCTCAAAGATGTTCATCATATCCCTGATATCCGTTTCAACTTGGTGTCGGTTGAAAGATTGGATGACAAGGGTTTCTTTAATCTCTTTGGGAACGGTCAATAGAAGCTTTCCATAGTTTCGACGATGACTACCAGAGGAAGCATAGACTATTATATGGAAGGGAGTGCACATGGAATAGATAAGGTGAACGCAGCTACCGATGCGTCTACCGAGTTGTGGCACAGACGGCTCAGCTATATCAGCGAGAAGGGGATGAGGTACTTGGTGAACAATAAAGTAATTCTAGGGCAAAAGTCTATAAAATTGGAGAAGTGCACGCACTGTTTACGGAGAAGCAAAACAGTATGTCTTGCTAAAGTCACCCACATTCGAGGAAGCCGATATTGCTCGAGTTGATTCACTCGGATGTCTGCGGTCCTATGAAGGTAAAACCCATTGGTGGTGCTTCTTACTTTGTGATGTTTATTTATGATTATTCCATGAACGTTTGGATCTATTGTAGTCCCCATCTTTTGGTGTAAGAATCCCCCTTACATAAATCCCTTAACCGTATCCCTTCATAGTATATGTTATGCCATGGATGGAAACCCGTTGTACCAACTTGTTTTTGGTTATGCTGGACCAAGACTCTCCTACTGCCTTGATGAAACATGGTTAATATATGGGCAATATTAAGTAAGTAATACCTAGGCTTCCCATAGAATTCATGGCTACGACTAGAAGTACCTCATATCCTCATATACCTCCTTGAAGTTTGACCCTCATAGAAGTTCTATTACGGTGCTTCCCATGATTAACCAAGTTCTATAAGTTAGTTAGAATCTTGAACTTAGTAAACTCTATCCCCTAGAATGAGATGCCAAACTTAGATTCCATTCGTAACCATTCTTCCATCTACCTGGAAGTTACGGTACGATCTTGTATTGCATTTATATCCCTTGCTCGTGCATTTACATAATCACGATAAAGGATTGCGACCTTGATTTTTCTCAAATTCCATTCTATCGTAGTATCGTGCTCTAGTTTTAAATTTCGAGAAACAGAAATTTTGAAATGCATAGATTGTAAGCCTCTTTAAGAAACATAGGGTTTCTCTGATTCAGCAGGTGATTGGGAGGTATTGGTT